>CM028757.1:17060083-17245083 GCA_016801395.1 Leptodermis oblonga
ATAAGAATTCAAAAAACTCTAAATACAAGTACGCAATTTACTTTAATTACATCTCCATGCCATATGTAGCAGGCAGTATGTCCTTTGAAACTCAAAAGCAACTCAGGAATTAAAGGCCACCTTCAAGGGGATGATCTAGCTCCTTATAAGCCTTCCACCAACAATCACTGCCCTAGCCTCACTACCCATTAATCCTTTCCCTCCTCTCTAATTGGTTGGATGCTTGTATTGGCCCATTCACCATCACCGTCACTTCCTCCACAATCCCTCTCACCGTCACGATCATCATATTCCATTTCATTATCATAAAAGGGCGGTGGGAACGTTTATTGACTAATGGGATCATCATTATTCTCATTTCCAGAAAAGAACGGTACGAATTGTTGTTCAATAATGGGAGCATTGTTATTCACACTCGTGGGAGATGCTCGCGATCTTCCTACAACCTTTCTCGTAAGCTCAGACATCATGGGTGGAACACGAGGAGCATTTTTTGCTGCCGGAATACGACTCCCTCCGGCTTGGACGGTTCTTCCTACGAATTTAATTATATAATCTGGATTTCTATCTCCTATCTGAAATTAATAGGTGGCAAGAGAATTACTATACAAATAATCAAAGTCAACCAAACATAACACATATTACGAAAAAAAGAACTATTTAGAAAATCGCTTGGGCAGAGCGATTAAAGCTGATAAAATATCCTGGTATAGGGATTTTATCAGCAAAAATCGGCTAGACCAGGCGATTTTTCTAAGTAGAGTTGCTTGGGCCAAGCAATTGAAGCAGAAACAATCGCCTGGTATAGGCGATTGTTACTCTTACAATCACTTGGCCAAAGCGATTTTCCATGGAAAATTCGCCAAATGAAGGAGAATTTTCCCTGTACAATCTCTTGGGCCAAGCGATTGTAGGAGAAAAAATTGCCTATACTAGGCGACTAAAGCCAAAATAATTGCCGTCCTTCGGCAATTTTTTCGGCTAAAATCACTTGGTCTAAGTGATTTATGCTCAAGAAAAGCCAAAGGATAGTATTGTTTTTGGAAACAATCATTTGGACGAAGCGATTTTTCCTCAAAAAATTGCCCAGGGAGGCTATTTTTCCAGGTTCAATCACTTGGTTCAAGCGACTAAATCTGGAACAATCGCTGTCTTCTGGCATTTTTTCCTGCTTAAATCGCTTCGTCCAAGCAATTTTTTCTTATCGTTCACCAAAAAACCATTTTTCTGATGAACTAATACAAAATTTACCATAAAATTTGCAAAACATATCCGGAAAACACAAGAAATAACCAAAAATATTCCTAAACATAGGACCCATACGATTTACAACACCCAAAACATTGGAATTACAGTTTTAATCTAAAAATAAAAAAAAATTGACTAACCAGCAATGGAGATGGAGATGGAATCGGCAATGGAGATGCGCGGATGGAGATGGAGCCGATGGATATGGAATGGAATCGGCGATGGAGATGGGCTGATGGAGATGGATTCTGATGTGCGGATGGAACCAGATGGAGATGGATTCTGATGGATATGGAAAAGAAAGCAGTAAAATCGCCAATTTTAATGTAGAAAGAAGTAGAGATGGGAAGGGAAAAAAAATAATTTCAAGTCTAAATTTTTTAAATAGTGTCCTCTATATAGTAAAAAGTGTCCTCCAATTAACAATTCCCCCCTTTTTTTTTTTCCCTCCAAGTGTTAGCAATGTGTAATGCGTATATGGGCCTAATTTGGGTCAGGCGGGAATTTTCCCTCCTTACTGAAAATTGGGTTTTGGGTTTATTTTTCTTTAATTGTGATTTTTCCCTACTTTAAAATTTTTGTCTCAATGCTATTTCTTAGAAAGAATTTTTGGGGAAATTTTTTTAAAGAATATAAATTAGCATTTTATAAGTTTATTAATGCAAATTCTTCACGTGATTACATTAGTATGGGTATGCAATGTAAACAAATTGAAAGTAAACTATTTTATTGAGACAATAAAATTTGTTGAAAGTGATAAGGAATTATTTCTCAAATATATAAAGAGATATGGGCTAAAAGATAAATAGCAGGGTATTTTAGTAACATTGTTAAGAGATGTAAGTTAAAGATAAATATTAAGGTGTCTTAGGGACATTGTTAAAAGTTATGGACTAAAGGACAAATATAAGGATGTTTAGTGACGTTGTAAATAGTTATGGACTAAAAGAAAATTATTTAGGTGTCTTAGTAGCATTGCTAAAATTTATGAACTAAAAGAAAAATATAAGGTTGTTTTAGTAATGTTGTTAAAAGTTATGGGCTAAAAGAGAAATACAAGATAGTCACTGTCAAAAGTTATGAACTGGAAGAAAAATATAAGGGTGTGTTAGTGGCATTGTTAAACGTTATGGACTAAAAGAAAAAAATATAAGGATGTCTTAGTGTCATTGTAAAAAGTATGGGCTAAAAGGGAAATACAAGGCTGCTATAATGACATTGTTAAAAGTTATGGACTGAAAAGAAAATATAAGGGTGTCTTATTGGCATTATAAAAAGTTATGGATTAAAAAAAAATATAAGGGTATTTTAATGATATTGTTAAAAATTATGGGTTAAAAGAGGAATATAAGAGTGACATAATGATATTGTTAAAAGTTATGCAATGAATGAAAATATAAGGGTGTGTTAGTGGCATTGTTAAAAGTTATGAGCTATAAAATAAATACAAGGGTGTCTTAGTGACATTGTTAAACGTTATGGATTGGGAGGAAAATATAAGGGGGTTTTAGCGGCATACTAATAAAAAGAAGAACAGTGTCTTAGTGACAATGTTAAAAGTTATGGGCTAAAATAATTTATTGATATATATATATATAATAAGACTAAAAGATAAATGTTAGGGTGTCTTAGTGGCATTGCTAAAAGTTATGAAAGAAAAATATAAGGGTATTTTAGTAATATTATTAAAAGCTATGGGCTAAAAGAGAAATATAAGGGTGTCTTAGTGACCTTGTTGAAAGTTATGAACTGGAAGGAAAAAGTAAGGGTGTCTTAGTGGCATTGTTAATAGTTATGGATTAAAGAAAAAAATTTAAGGGTGTCTTACTGACATTGTTAAAAGTTATTTGTGAAGAAAAATATAAAGGTGTCTTACTGACATTGTTAAATATTATGGAATAAAATAAAAATAGTAGCTTGTCTTAGTGACAATGTTAAAAGTTATTGACTAAACTAAAATTCCTTTAGTAATTTTAGTAGATATAATTAGTTTTATTGTACATATGGAATTATTTCTCAATTATATTATATCAAAGAGATATCTTCTGAAAGATAAATGTTAGGGTGTCTTAGTGGCATTAATAACTTATGGAGTAAAAGAAATATAAGGATGTTTTAGTAATATTGTTAAAATTTATGGGTTAAAAGAAAATACAAGAATGCCTTAATAGCATTGGTAAAAGTTATGTACTAATAAAAAATATAAAAATGTCTTAGTGATATTGTTAAAGAAAAATATAAAATGTGTCTTAGTCATGACATTATTAAAAGTTATGGAGTTTGAGAAAAAAAAGAAGAGTCTTAGTGATATTATTAAAACTTATAGATTACAAAATAAATATAAGGGTGTCTTAGTAAGAATTAGTGTAAAAGTTATGGGCTAATAGAAAAATATAAGGGTGTCTTATTAATATTGTTAAAAGTTATGAGGTAAAAGAAAAATACAAGAGTGTCTTACTAGTATTCTTAAAAGTTAGGGACTAAAAAGAAAATAATAAGGTTGTATTAGTGACGGTGATAAAACTTATGGACAAAAAGAAATATTTAAAGGTGGCTTAGTGATATTATTAAATTTATGCACTAAAAAAAATAAGGGTGTCTTAGTGAAATTGTTAAAAGTTATGGGCTAAAAGAAAAGTGCCTTACTTAATAGTATTGTTTAAAGTTATGGATTTAAAAAAGTAGTGCTGATATTATTTCTATATCAATATTTAAATTGGACTAAAAGCTAACCTATAGTTATTGGTTGTCCTGGTAAGGCATTATGTTGATTACATTGAAGACTCGATTTTGAGTCTTATCTTAGCCTTCTTTTTGTTTATTAAATGAAAATGAAGAGGTATAAATAGTTCAGATGCTTAAACGATCAAAAGGGTTGTTGGTTTGGTGGTAAGTTAATGTGTATTGTTTTTTGACTACATGGTTTCGAATCTCACTATAGCCATTTTAGGGTACTGAGTTTTTACTCGTAACTAACAAGAACACAACAGATGTTTACTTATAGTGACGACAAATTATTGTCACAACATTGTTAAATACATCCTTTATTGACGAAAATAAATTTCGTCACAAAACTTCGTCAGTAAATGTCTTTAAACTACTGACGAAACCCATTTTCGTCACTAGTTTGGTCACTAAATGCCATGGAATAGGTGGGAAGGGTTGGCGCCAACCCTTTAGTGAGGACTTTTATATCTCGTCACTAAAACTCCTCATTTTGATGAAATTCTAATGACGACTTCGATTTTAGTCACTAATTAGGGTCTTTATTGAAGACTTCCATTGACGACACAAAACTTTTCGTCACTAATGCCCTTTTTTTTTAGTGCGATTTTACCCAGTCCTGGATCTGGTAAAACCGATTTGCATCGCTGTGAAAAGTAAAATAGAAAGTTCTAACCCCCTACGAAGCAGTTTTAACCGATGGTCATTGAATGGGTAAAACTGAATGGAATCGGTTTTACCCAGTCCTCCAATCGGGTAAAACCAATTGGGTGATAAGGACAAAACCCTTTGATCGATTTAACCCAGTCTTCGAGCGGGTAAAACTGATTAAACCGATTCCCTGATCGGGTAAAACCGATCGGGAGTAAGAGATGAAAAAAAATATCTTCTCCAAGTTTCAATGGCTGGCTACGGAGCTACGGGGTCTAGTCACCCCTAGGCTTTGTCCCCATACGGCTCAAGGGGTCTATAAATACCCCTTGATCGTTCCTAACAGCAAGTAATCACGGGATCAAAGCCAACTTTGAGAAAACTCAAAGTTAGAGAAAAGTTAGGAAGAAAAGGGAGAAAGGAAGAAATTGTTGCGTGAAGTTGGATTGCTCCTTCAAGGATTGTGATCTAGGAAGACTCGGGAATCAAAAAGTAAGCAATTTCAAGTTACTATAACGTTAAATGTTAAAGTTATAATGCAAAAAGTATGAATTAGTTGAGTTTTGAAGTTTTCTTAATAATTTGATTAATTCTTTAATTTTGAACATTTAAAATGTGTTATGGAATGTTAGAAATGTTGTAAGAGTATTGTAGAAATGATTAGCAAAAAGAACCGAAAACAAGTTTTGTGCACCATTTTAGCCAAACCCAATACAAAAGGTTGAAGAAAAGTTTTTTGGGCATGGATCAGTTTTAACCAATTGAAGAGCGGGTAAAACCAATTGGCCATGCTCAAGAAAATCTGTTAAAACCGATTGCTAAGTGGGTAAAACCGTTCCAATCGATTTTTACCAATTTTGAACCGGGTAAAACCGATTTACCATTCCTGAAATAATTGGAGTGGTTTTAACTGATCGAGAAAAATTAAATTTTTCGTAATTTTAAATTGTTTTGTTTATTTCTTTATAATTTCTTTTATAAATCTTTGCTACAATTATTTTTAAGGGGCTTTAAAGCCATATTTTCTTAAGTTAATAATTATTATAATTTTTGTTTATTTATTGGTTATTTCCAAAATAAATTAGATATAGAGTTTCAAAGTTATAAACTTTTTTTAAAGAAAAATAAGTAAAATAGTTTTACTACAAGAAATTAATATTTTCTTTAAGATCATAATTAATATATTTTCTTATTGATTTACTTAATTTTAAAGAAAGGAAAATAATTGTTGAAATACCTATTATTATTTTACGCTATTTTTAGTAAAATTAGCTAAATTAGGTTTACGCCCTTATTTCGTTAATGCCTAGAATCCATAAGAAGTTTAAAGAATCTTAGGATTCTATTAGTTAGAAATAAATACTGAATTTCTGGATCATGAAAAATATATGCAGATCAGCATGATAGAACGTGAGTTTATATCTTCGAACTAAGATGAGTTGTCAGACCAAATGGGAAGGAGTGTTTAGTTCTCCTCAAACGGGAGTTAAAACAAATTAGTTTCTAGTTGTCTTCTAAGGAATCCAATCTTTCTGCTGTGCCCTCAATCCAAAGGTGATAAGTAAGGATAAAAATTAAGCTGGCAGCCACTGCCGCCACCATGGCCATAATTGCGACCATCATTGCCAAAGCAATGTTTAAGGTCATTCTTTTGGCCCATATTTTTGTATTTCTTCTCCTAAATAGTCGGATCTTATATTTCTCACTGATGGGTTGAGGATGTTGAGATGGTGAAAATTGATCCATTGATTAAGTGGAGAATGGATGCTGGGAAAGTATTCTTGGGAGGCTGGATACTCCTTGGTTCATTGTCTTTCTGGTGGACGGCAGTTTCTGAGTGCAGTTTGGTGTACTAATTTTGTCAATGCTGTTTGTTTTAGTGGGAGTTTGGGAAAATGTGCCACCAGAGTTTATTTTCACTTTGATCGGCTTTTAGTTTGACTTTTGTGGTAACTATTAGGATATTAAACATGATTCTCCAGTTTTAGTTGCCTATTTGACTGTTGGGGAATATTTACTTCAGTTTTAGCAGTTTGAAGCATTTAAACTGGGGTAGTATATCTATTTGGGTCTGTGTTGGTTGAACTATCACATTTTGCTATAGGGCTTCTAAATCATTAGTTATGATGCTCTAGATTTTTTTCCATGTCGGATCTAACTGGATGCAAACGAGGGGTGAACAGACGTTGGGTTATGTAGAATTTGTGTTACTTAGGGTAAATAAATCTAACATTTCAAGGGAAGAAGAAAAAGTGGGCATGGGAAGCCAAGTGGTATGGGCAAGGTAATCATTTCATATTGATTAGTAAGTAGAAGTATCTCGACTATTGCCATCTACATAACAAAGATACCTGAATTTCATGCTAAAGCTGGTGAATGCTAAATCAATTCTTTCTAAATTGATTGTGAATTCTGAGCTGTGCAAATGGAAGCCGTGTAAGACAGACATACAGGATTTTTGAGCTACTTCCATAATAGCTGAATGAATTTGTAATATTTCATAACGTTGGATAATTCATCTTGATGGAGCATAAGATACTACTACCATCACTAATGTTCAGTTTTTGCAGAATGGGGAGGAGTAGCAATAGGAATAGGAAATGTCAAATTGAAATGGTGTTATATGTTGATGTTTGGATCTGCATTATACTGGTTTTGCCTCCTTGCTTCAAATATATATATATATATATATATATATATATGTATGTTGGGTTTTGTACTAAAGCCAAATAAACAGATTGAGTTTATTTTTTTATTGCCATGAATTAAAAAATCTAAATGGTCACATACTAAGAATTAATTTCTGAGTTAAATGGGACTAGATGTAATTATATGATAATTACATGGATTAATTGAATTAATAATTAATCTATAAATATTTAATTGGCAAATTAATTATTTCAAATAAAGTTTGAAGTAAAAGGGATTTACCTAAAAGATATATAATTATCGTATCTCTTATTATACGATAAAATATATCAGGTAGTTGTCATCCTTTAGGATAAATACTACGTTTAAATAATTACTAGATAAAGATCTAGTAAATATTTATCAGGTAAATTTATTTGCTATTAATAAAGCATCAGGGTCATTAATCAGTGTACGACTGAATTTGCTTCCGCAAGGCGTATGCTTCTTGTGTACGACAAAGTCATGAGAAAATAATTTTCTCTGAGAAAATAATTTTCTCTGTTGTTCTGATTATTGACGAAGCTAGCACGTTAACCTGCTGTAGTTCATCCTGTGAGGTCCCCGGAAATTGTTCGTGTGGATATCATTAGAGGCCGGACCGGACACTTGTGCGGTTGTTCAATCGACACTCCATCAGATCACTGTACTTGCAATCAGAGATTACTGGATCTGCAAAGGAATGTATGATATTCTGTACAGTATTTTATCAATAGATCTTGTCATATAAGTATATTAGATACTTACAGTGGTATCAGAACCAATATTGGTATGCCTGCACGGAATTTGTTCCTATATGTGTATAAATATTTAATTGATGTTTTGAGAATTTCACATTAATGGTTCTTGCGATGTGTTTTGATGCTGTTTTAACGATTTATTTGTCCTGTGAGAAATCTATTTTTCTTTTACCGTAAATCAATGTTTCGTTTGGTCGTCGGAAATAGGTTTCGGCTCAAGGACAAAACGAAACTGGGTCATGAACTCATCTTCTCTGAACTTCTGAGAATCTGGGTTGCAGGAATTATATTCGGCAAGAAACTTATAACGGTTTGAAAATGATTTTCCAAAGTTCATGTTTAAAAATGTCACTTCGAATGTAGGAAAAGGATTGCCGTCTGTGGGCTATGTTTAATTGCTGAATCTGTAATTGTTTCGGATGCTTGTTTTATTTCTTCCGGTTTTGTTTCGATTTTGGTAACTTCTGGAATCGTCACGGAAGGTGGAAATTCGGCTGTTGTTGCTCGTCTCTGTTTTTCTTTACTCCACCGGAAAAGAGTTCCGACAGAAAGAGGAAAAAAAAATTGCTACGGTTTCGTTCCGACATACCCGACCAGAACCTGTTCTGGCGGTAGCCGGAACGATAGCCATCGGCTGGGGCTGTCAGCGACCAGAACCCTCGGGGCTGCGACCAGAAAGTCTGGTCGCGAGCAGCAGCAGAAGCTCATAGCGACCAGGTTTTCTGGCCGCACTTTGAAGCTGACCGACCAGAAACTTTCTGGCCTGACAAAGGCCAGAATTTGTTCTTCTGGCCGGTTGAAAACCAAATGAAACCTCCGGAGCTTTTGCTCCGGAGAAGAAGAAAAAACAAAAAAAAAAAAGCAGTTCTTTTTGGAGAAGATGAACACAGGCGGCGGCAAATGAAGAGCAGGGTTTTCAAAATTTTTTAAAAATTGCAACAAAACCCCTATACTGTTGTTTGTATTAAAATTTGGCCCCAGAAAGTTTTTACCTGTTTTCCCTATTTTGGAAATTGCAAAAACGCCCAAATCTTTTCTATTTCAGTTTCTGCCCCAAGTAGTTTATTGAAATTACTTTTAAGAAATAAGTTTTCTTATTTGTGCAATGGCCCAAAATGTTTGTATACTTAAAGAATGGCCTCAGTAATTTTATTACTTTAAAGAAATAAGTTTCTTTATTTATAAGATGACCAAAGTTCTATGTCTTATTGTAAATTGGCCTGTGTAATTTTAATTAATTACTTTAGAGCATCAAAACTTCTCAAATTATTTAATTAAATCATTTTATGCACATAGATTCAAGTTTAAAATCATTAACATTCATTTAATATGATTATATGATGATTAGGTCATGGATAAATTATTGATATAATAATTTACTAATTTTGGAGTTACTAAAATTTAAATGAGATTTAATATTTAGTTATGTGTTCAACAAAATTATTAAATTTATTGAAATTGTAATTTTATTGAAAGTTCCAAAATTAGATGATTGTTAATTTCAATTTGATTGAGATTTGACAATTATTACTTTGGAGTCCTATAAATTTTAAATTTTGATTTAAACTTTATAAAGAGTTAATATTTTAATATTTTTCATAGTTTAATTTGATTTAAGTTATGGAATAGACTCTAAATTAAATTCAAAATAGGATAAATCAAATTGAAAAGTAAAGGAATTATAATTTTAAGGTTTTGATTTGGATTTTATGTTCTTTAATGCAACTCTTAATTATTCGACTTATTTTCACTTAGTTGAATATTAATTCCAATAAACTATCAAGTTGATTCAAAATTAATATTTCTTATTTGATTAGAAATATCAGTACACATAGTTCCATTATTGTAATTATTAATTTGATTATTTAATTACATATTTTTATGCATTAATTATTTGAATATTTGATGAAAATGCTCATTTAATTTGATTATTTGATTACATATTGTATGTTATATTTACTCAAATATTTGATTATATTAATTTGCATATAATTTATGGAATTAATATTTAATGACAAATCCCTCAATAAATATTAAATCAATTTAGTTGCCTTCCATTATTGTAGTTTAAACAATCCTTGTTCGAACAATTTGTTGAGCTACCTCAAGGTTGTTTTACCAAAGTGAATTGTTTTAACTATTGAGACAAATTTCAAAATTATAGTGAGAACAATTCTAGTTGGACAATTTGTTGAGCTACCTCAAGATTGTTCTACTTAGAATGTGTTTTAACTGGGAGATATGTTTCCGAATAATGGGTTAGATTTAACTGAAACTCGTAATTTGTTGAGCCACTTCAAGGTTACTTGTCTTGGAGGCAAAAAGTTAGGAGACATATACGATATGTGTATCAAAAGTTGATAACCTAACTATCTAGGATTTACAATGGTTGTAATTGGTAATTGAAACCTACCGGTTGAAATTATTTTGATTTGTTGAGCTACCTCAAGGTCAAAACTAAGTAAAATCGGATCCTAGCCTACTAAGATTTTTTTTGAAAATTCTCGAATCAATATTGAGGGTCATTGATTTGAATAAAATAGTGGGAGCAAAACCAAAATTGTTATCCATATCACTTATAGTTTGGTTTTGTTCATTGCGTAAATTTATTTTATCATTGTTAATATATGTTGTAGAACATGAGTAAATATTTATCTACCATTTATATTGGCTTATTTCTTGAAAAGATTACTTTGGCATAGATTTGATGATGCTTGTCAACCAAAGTGACTTTGGTTGTTACGATTTCGTAAATTTCAATCATATTTAAGATAATAATTTAGAAATACTTTTTGTAAATATGTAACATGATGTAATAGTTATATCATGTGAACTATTAATTCTAAATTGTTAGGATAAAAAGTTTTGATATCCACATCTTGATAACGTATCTCAATCGTTGGTTGATGCATGATCAAATGTGAATCTCACAATATTATCTTAGTTAATTATTCAAAAATTTGTTTTTGAATATGAAATATATGAACCTTTTACTATTATAGATGAGATGTAATATTTTAATTTTAAAATGGATATGATCCACAATTGAATTTTTGAAATTCAATTAAAGGAAAAATTAAATTGTACAGACATCTATTTTAGTTACATCAAATGAGATTGAGAGTTGGAAACTGCGCAATAATTATAATAATTTGAAAGAAAATATATGTAATTGTTACAATTTTCTTCCAACTACATTAAAATATAATTCTTCCTTAAATTTGGACTTATGATATTCAATATCATGAAAGCAAATATGTTTGCAAGATCTAAATTTAAGAGGATGAAAAATAGGAATAGTCCTATAGTTGACAATTGTTGTCATGGTAATTATATTCTTATTAATTGGACTTATTAAGGGTCATAAATTGAAAATAATCCTATCTAGATGTTTGACATTTTAGGATATGATATTCATACAAAATAACAAAAGTTGTAATTTTGGAGTATAGTTTTCGACTATATGTCATAATTTATGGTCATGTGTTAGTTCAAAATATATATTTAGATAGCATAACTTTGACATCAAAATTTGGTCTTACCTAGAAATGATACTTGCATATATACATTCAAATTACATTCGATGATGGTTTGAATAAATTGATTTTGAATCAATTACAATATGTATATCATTTGTAATGGTCAAATGATATTTCATGATCAAAATATGTGATATTTAATTAATTATTATGACTTATGCATGTGATGCATGTTGTGTCATATCAATTGGTGCCGGAGGTAATTTTCATGTTTTATTAAATCTCAAATTTAATCATTTACAATGATTATGTTATACTTATTGAAGTATAAGTTTGAGTTTTGAATTGTTCAAATAATAAAATAAAATTTGCAAATTTTGTAAGAAAATTAATATCTCGATAAGATCATGATAGTAAATATCTTAAATACTATGCCATCTATTTATACATACATTATAATGTATAGTGTTGTATAATAGAAATTAAATATATGAAATATAATGGATTAGTTATATAGATTTAACTAATGCGGTCTTCTATTTATTCTCAATTTATGTCTACGTTATGGTTCGTTTAGTAATTGATTGGCTATCATAAGATATGGATTGATTAATAACAAAATTTAATGAAAATTTTAGTTTATTCCATTTATATGATGAGGATTAAGTTGGATTAGTTTTGAACTACATCTAGCTAATTAATTATTTTATGGTTTAACCAAATGAAAATTTGGCTACTAATATTATTATTTCATTGAAAAAATATTGTTCAAAAATATATTATCTTTCTACAATAAATAGTTTATATTAGAAAAGATAGTGAGAGGAATGATAAGATTTAAAAACAGATAATCATTAAAATAAAATGTCAACTAATGAAACGAAATGCTCAATCACATGATGATGTGATAAAATTTAACTTCTCAATCACATAAAAGATGTGTATTTGCAATTGTTGCATATTATAAACAATGGTATAAAATTGCGTTATGTACAATGATTTATGTATGACATAGTTCAAAATTTTATATTGATTTATTATAATGAGATATACAAGACAGACAATTTCATTTTAAGTTCTAATACTTTGATTAGAAATACAAACTATTTTTTTTGTAAAATGGTTGTAAGTCTTGTGTATTCAAGTTAGTAAGTTGGAGCATGAATGATTTTCTATTATTATATGTACGATAGAGTATACGTAGAAATTAAATGCCTTTAATTTTTAAGGTATAATTGTTCAAGAAATAAAATTTCTTAAAAGATAGAAAAGCCAATTAAAACTTCATAAGTCAATATCTATAGAGATAGATAATATGTATGTTGTTTTACGTACATAATGCTAAATTTGTTTGGCATGTGTGCATTGATATATAGTTATATTCATATGTTATGAATATTGAATTTAACTTGTATGTTAGCATGTGCACTAAGAAGAAAAAAAAAATTATTATGGTGTTCTAAAAGTTACAAGCTAGTTGAATGAATTCAAATGCTCATTTGGTCAAATTAAGTTGATATATTTCTTATACTTGCGAAGTATTAGAATGACTATCTTAATTCTAATTATTCAACTACTCGTAGATAAATAAGATCAAATCTTTAATTTTATGATAATAAAATAGATTTGTTTTACTTGCAAAATTATTGGAAGAGTTCCAAAATAGATTTGAAAGCAATTTTACAACTTATGTCACATACATTAGAATTTCTAAAGTGTTTATGAAATTATTTGGATCAAACATGGTTTTTATGAAACTATGCATGATGTTTTCATGAGGATGATGAAAACTGAGTATCACTGATGGTCTAAAGTATGTATGAGTCACTATCATTTGATTTATCATTGATTAGAAATGCTCACTAACAATAAAGTAGTTCATCAATTGAACTGAACCATTGGTTCTTATTCAAGTGGGAGTTTTTCTAATGTGTAAAGATAGTGAATATACAAAAATTAGATAATTGTAGTTTTATCATTTTCTTTACAATGCTGAATTTATGCAATTTTGAGATATGAAAATTTATCATTTCGAGTTATATGTTTACTCATATAAATAATGATAGAGTCCTTAGAATAATATGTTTATTATTCTTAAAAATTTCCTAGTTATAGTGTTAACGATACAAATGACATTGTTAATGCGGATAGATTAGCATATATGGTGATATATGAATGAATTGTTAGAGAACATATTCATTGGAATGATCCACTAAGAGATTACAATAAAGGTTAACTACTTAAGTGCCAATGGCATAATCTCTATATGACAGTAGTGTAAACGATCCTTGGACTTGAGATTGTAAGAGTATCATTAGTGTGAATGATTATACTTTGACTCTATTTGTCTATATTCATGACTGGTATATGTACAATAGATGTTGGGTATAATAGGAAGCATGATTTGATAGTTTATGATCAATATATGATTCACAACTCCTAGTTATTGGAGAGTATATCCCAGTTTTGGCCACTTGTTGAAATATCAACTTAAAAGTTTGCAAACGAATTTAGAAGTATTCTAAATTACTTGAAAGTTGAATTTTGGTAACAAGAAAATATTAGCGCAATAAGAGTTGCCACTCGTACCTTACTCTTGTGCTAATTAGGGATATATGATTGTGAAAGGATGTAAATTACACGGAATCTGTTTCATAGATAGGTGAAGTCGATCATTTGACTTTCTTAATTCTTGGGTGGTCATGATGCCTGGCTAGAGGCCGATCTTGATCTATAATAATAAATTAGTGATAAATTAAAGTGTTTAATTTATCTAATCTTAAAATTCTCGTGACTAAAATTGTCTTTAGTCCAAGTGGGAGTTTGTTGGGTTTTGTACTAAAGCCAAATAAACAGATTGAATTTATTTTTTATTGCCATGAATTAAGAAACCTAAAGGGTCACGCACTAAGAATTAATTTATGGGTTAAATGGGACTAAATGTAATTATATGATAATTACATGGATTAATTGAATTAATAATTAATCTATAAATATTTAATTGGCAAATTAATTATTTCAAATAAAGTTTGAAGTAAAAGGGATTTACCTAAAAGATATATAATTATCGTATCTCTTATTATACGATAAAATATATCAGGTAGTTGTCATCCTTTAGGATAAATGCTACGTTTAAATAATTATTAGATAAAGATCTAGTAAATATTTATCAGGTAAATTTATTTGTTATTAATAAAGCATCAGGGTCATTAATCAGTGTATGACTGAATTTGCTTCCGCAAGGCGTATGCTTCTTGTGTACGACAAAATCATGAGAAAATAGTTTTCGTAGCACGTTAACCTGCTGAAGTCCATCCTATGAGGTCCCCGAAAATTGTTCGTGTGGATATCTTTAGAGGCCAAACACTTGTGCGGCTGTTCGATCGACACTCCATCAGATCACTGTACTTGCAATCGGAGATTACTGGATCTGCAAAGGAAGGTATGATATTCTGTACAGTATTTTATCAATAGATCTTAGGATATAAGTATAGTAGATACTTACAATATATATATTATTTATTTTTTTATAAATAAATAGTTAAAATGAAGTTTAATATATGATTGATTAAGATTGCTAAGGCATTTAGTTAAAGGATTCGCAATTGTGTTATAGTCTTCTTTGCAGTTTTTCTTTTTCTTTGTTTTGTCATTTCCCCTTGTTTTGATATCGAAGATCTCAACTTGAACATGTGATGTGTAATATGTCTAAAGTCTACGTGCTGTATGGTTAAATAGGTACTTCATGTTGTAAAATCTGATTCTCGACTACCCAACAATGACCTGCCTCTTGATATCCAGCGATTGAGATGCCGTGCTCTGTATCATGCTCTCCGTTTCTCACCTGCTATTGAAAACCTTGGAAAGGTTGGCATATTTCCTTTTCTGCAATTACTTAGCTTAAATTCAGACCTTTAGCTTAATGGTATGTTCATTAGGATAATTATTCTTGAATTCCTCTATATTATTGCTTAGAAATGGTTTATTCCTGGGACTGCCTTTAGCAAATACTGTATTCGAAAGTGAAACTTTTTCACCAGAATTTTTGCTTGGCTGAGAATCAGGAAATCCAAGATTGAATCAAGTATTCCTGGGCACTTGTTTGGCATAAAATGCTGAGTTAATTGTTGTGTCTACAAAATGTTGCTCCATCTTCATTTAACAAAGTTACTGCTGAAATGCTACTCATCAGGTGCTCTTATGCTTCTTCTTCATAATCAAGTTGCATGTGTGATGTAATACGAGGTCCATTACAAGTAAACTGTGTCTGTTTGTCTTTTATGTTCGTTTGGTGTCTTCCACGATTCGTCCTGCTAAATTAGGTTCTGAGAATACATGACAATGACACCGCAGAAGCTAGTAGAGCATCTGAGATCTCGTGCAGAAAGATACATTGCTCTTCATTTGAGATATGAAAAGGACATGCTTTCTTTTACTGGCTGCACTTATGGCCTAACACAGGAGGAATCTAAAGAGCTTCGAATAATGAGGTGAAATACTTATGCTATGATAGACCATCTAAGTGGAAATCTG
The DNA here is from genome assembly GCA_016801395.1 of Leptodermis oblonga. Lineage (NCBI taxonomy): Eukaryota > Viridiplantae > Streptophyta > Magnoliopsida > Gentianales > Rubiaceae > Leptodermis > Leptodermis oblonga. Next base: position 17,076,147 of record CM028757.1, read on the forward strand.
CAAACTTTCGTTTGAGGACATGCATATTATCTGGGTTTGATGCATTTGCAGATCTGGTACTTGGTAGCATAAGAATAAGCAGGCTCTTGCATATTTATTGTTTTCCAAGTCCTTGTTGGTAGTAATAGGTGTTATGAGCTGTCTCGATGGATGAATTTTCATGAATTGTGAGTTTTCAGGATTTTTTTTTTTTGTGGGTGAGGAGTAATTCCTTTTTTGATATGATTCATGTATCTAACTTCACATAGTGGGATAAATGTTTAGTTGTTGTGGTTGAGAAGTAGTTCTTTTTCAATCTTACATTTCGAGCTTTTGTTTGCTGAGTTAAAAACAATCCTTTCAGTATTACATTGTGTAGGCGTCATGTGTGAAAACATCAGAGGAAAGTTAAAAACTATTAAATGCACAAATTCATGCTCGTATGTTCATGTGTATAGATTGTAAATGGACACAGGCTTGCAGACATGGAAAACTACACTGCTGTTTCATATTGAATTTTTACATTGAACTTGCCCGATTATTAATAGTTAGATTTCGCCAAAGAAAAATGTATTTCTTACCTGAAGATTCTCTTGCTCGCATTCTTCAGCGGTTCAGAATTACCAACTCTGTATCATTTACTAGCATCTTGATTTTCTGATTCATTCTTGGCTAGGGAAAATACAAATCATTGGACAATTAAGAATATTGATTCAACAGAGCAGCGAATAAATGGTTTATGCCCGCTAACTCCTAAGGAGGTTGGAATATTCCTACAAGCTCATGGTTACCCTCCATCAACATTGATTTATATTGCTGCTGGGGAGATTTATGGTGGTAATACTCACCTTTCAGAGCTTACTTCGCGCTATCCAAATGTAGTTTTTAAGGTTGGTATAGTTAGCTCATTATTGAAATATTGATATTTATTTTCAGTATTGCTATCTCACATAATCAAAACAATTTTCTCACTAATAGCAGAAAACACTTGCTAGCGAAGAATAACTGAAAGCTTTTTCGAAGCATGCATCTCAATCGGTTGCACTTGATTATATCATCTCTATAGAAAGCGATGTTTTTGTTCCATCATATTCAGGCAACATGGCAAGAGCTGTTGAAGGGCATCGTAGATTTTTAGGGCACCGGAAGACTATCACTCCAGACAGGTTATTTTGCACATCATTAACTCAATGGCTGTAAATTTCTTAGATGTATATGGAAAACTACCAGTTAATAGGAACTGCCTCTTGTGTTAGTTTCTATTTGGTTACGAAGTATTTATTAGTGAATCCTATAGGAGCTCAGTATGAGTTTTTGTCGATAAAGAATGTTCCAGTTAAACTTTTTAAAGATTAGTTGTTGGATGCACTTAAGTTTGTCATTCCCGAAGTGTCGGCAGGGTCTTTTTCTAGTTATTGCATAAACTAGATAGGTTAAGATTGAGTGTCTTTTCCCTTTGTTAACTTACTCCACATTGAAGTGTCCTATACTAAAGTACTTTGAATTATGATCTCTTTGAACTACTACTGGAAGAAATACATGGTAAGCCTGGCAATTTGACCCATGACCCGTTAACCCGACCCAACCCGTCCGCCTTTTTAACTCGTTGAACTGGGTTGAATGGGTCATGGGTCAAAACTTAACCCGTATATAAGGGTTGGGTTGGGTCAGATTAGGGTCAACCCATAAGTTTGCAACTTTTTTCAACCCGCCCAACCAGTCTAATTTTTTTTCATTGCTGACCGGCACAGATCATATTACATCTAAACCAAAAATGACCCACCGGGTCACACATATTGTATGCATGTGAGTTCACTGCTTTGTGTGTGCTGCGCGTGTGTTTGTACATGTGCTTTGTGAGTGTTTGTGTGCGCTGTGTGTGTGTGTTTGTGTTTGTGTGTGTGTGTGTGTATGTTTTTTTTTTAAAACCTCTGTGTGTGTGTGTCTATATATATATCGGAATTGTTATCAGTATGCCACTTTTTACTATTCGTAGGCCACTTTTTAAAATTTTTATATGTGAATTTACATTTTTGCCCTTTATAGTTTCTAACTTTATAAAAAAATTACCCAACTTTTTTAACTCTAGGAAAATCGCCCAGTCCAAGCGATTTTCCCAGAGAAAATCGGTGTCCTGTGGCGATTTTCCCTAAAAAAAAATGCCACAGGACGGCTTTTTTTTTTCAGGTTTTCCCGATCATTCGTCGGAAATTCGTTTTTCCGGCGAACGATCACTAAATTTTCGAAAAATCAATTTTTTTAGGGAAAATCGCTTGGCCTGGGCGATTTTATCTGGGAAAATGGCTCAGACCAAGCGATTTGCCCAGAAAAAATCGCCTTGCCTAGGCGATTTTCTCTGGGAAAATTGCTTGGTCTGGGCGATTTTTCCTGAGTTAAAAAAGTTGGGTAAATTTTTTTTTATAAAGTTAGAAACTATCAAGGGTATATTTGTCTTTTCACCACTTAAAATTTTAAAAAGTTTCTTGTGTTTAGTAAAATGGTACTTGCAAATAACATGCCCCATATATATATATATATGTGTGTGTGTGTGTGTTTTTTTTAAAACCTCTGTGAGTGTATGTATATATATATATAATAATTTTTAGTTTTCTTTTTTTAGATAAACATTTATAATGAATGTGATAGTTTATTTTATTATTTTAATTTCTAAATTTGTTTACTCACTTATTCACGTGTTATAGTAAAGTTTTCATATAAAATTAATTTAAAAGATATTTAAAACAAAAAGACAGTAGTTACAAGTAATAATTTTAATTTATTTTTAAAAAATGAGTGAATTTACAAGTAAAATGAATTAATAAATCGGGTCAAATGAGTCATAATCTAATGAGCCACAAAGTTATTCAAACTGCTTAAATAAAATTAATTTTGAATATATTTAAAAGTTGAAATATATTAATTTAATTAATTTTTTAAGAAAAAATATGAACAACTATTATATATGTAATTAATAATGACTCAGAAATAAATATAAAAAAATACCAACTCGTTTATATAATGTTAATTTTAAATATGATTAACAATAATTTTATTAAATAATATATATAAATTTATATGTAATACATATAATATATATCTATATTTAATATATATATATATATATACACACACACGACACATATATATGTGTGTACACCATACACGCTCACATATATTCGTTAATGTATATATATTACTCCTATTTTGTATATATATATATATAGTATATATATTACTCCTATTATATATATATATATATATATTACATATAGATTAATTAATAATACTTTAATCATGTTTCAAGCAGATCAAAAAAAGTACTGTAACAAAAGAAAAGGAAACGTACACTACTAGAAATAGGGACATTTTACGTCCAAACCTTTACGACTCTACGCTAAACTCGTCGTAAATAATAATTAATGATGACGTGTTCACTAATCTGGACGTAAAATTCCCTTTTTAATTACGTCTAAAACCTAATCACGTCGTTAAGGCTCTAATCTGGACGTGAAAATGAATTGGGAAATAAATTTACTAATATTTTATTAATACTAATATTTTTTCTATTAAAAAAAATAAAAATTCTTGTGAATTCCCCCCCCCCCCCCCCCCCCCAAATCCTCTCTCTCTCTCTCCCCTTCCCCTGCACTCACACTCTTTCAGAGACGTATTCTCTCTCTTCCCTTTCCCTTCACTGAACGAAAATCCGCATTCCTACTCTCGGAACTGCGTCTCGTCGGAGCTGGGTCTCACCAGAGCCGGTAAGCTGCGTCTCGTTGGTTTTGAGTGGTGTCCATTCCAACAGTGGTTAATAATTGTTAAATTTTTGTTTACAGAGCTGAAATTGTGTAGGGTATTCTGCTCCGGAGCTGATATTCTTAGAAAAATCGCATTTCTTCTCGTCGAATTTGCGTCTCACCGGAGCCGGTAAGTTTCCATGCTAGAAACTATTGACTTGATGTCAACGGTGGCTTTATAATTATTGAATTTTGTTTACTGAGTTGAAATTCTAGGGCATTACTTCTGATTTATACATGTGACTTTATAGGGTGGCTTTTATTTTTGTTTTAATTTGAAGTTATGGTTCTGAAGAGTTTCTATTGAATCCTCACACTTCTGCTATTGTTCTGGGTAAGTGCACTTGATATTTGGTTTTATCAATGTGCTAATTGATGCTTTTGAAGGTGGAATTCTGTTGCATTTTAAGTGTTATGGCTCCACTGACAGTATTTGTAAAATTGCCCCTTCAAGAAGACTACTGGATATGACCATTAAATGATTCCTTTTCTGTATCATTATTTAGACAGAAATGAATCAGTGCTAAATTATTGCGTGCTTGGAGAAAATGATGTCAATGGAAGAAATGTTGGTAGGGAAAATGTGGTAAAATATATTACATTTAGTTGCATGCTGCTGTTATAAAAAATGTGGAAGCATTGATTACGGTGTACTGACATATTTCATATGTTCTCTGTCTCAGAGAATAGAAAACAAGCAAATGCTTGTATCGTATGTTCTTTGATTCTTACCTCTCTGACTCTCACTGCCCTATCTACATTCGTTCATAATCATTACTTCTACTGCAATTGCATCTATCATTGCATCATCAAATGTATGGATTCTAGGAGGAGATCAATTATGGGAGAGAACCTCATTAGTTCAGTTCACTACTACAAAAAGGACTTTTAATGGCGGTTTTTTAGGGCTTTTAACGGCGGTTTTTGGCATTTTTGAACCGCCATCTATCCGGCAGCCGTAGAAAGTTTATGGACTTTCTACGGCGGTTTTTTTCAAAACCGCCGTAGAAAGTCCGAACTTTCTATGGCGGTTCGCTTAGGAACCGCCGTAGAAAGTTGGCTTTCAACGGCGGTTTTGAAGATAACCGCCGTAGAAAGTAGGCTTTCAACGGCGGTTATCTTCAAAACCGCCGTTGAAAGCCAACTTTCTACGGCGGTTCCTAAGCGAACCACCGTAGAAAGTTAACTTTCAACGGCGGTTTTGAAGATAACCGCCGTAGAAAGTTAAAAATTTGTAAAAAAAAAATTTAATATTTCATTTTTTTCTTTACATTCAAAAAATATATATTAAAAACAGTAGGAACAACCTTAGAAAGGTTTTGATATATATATATATATATAAAACTTTATTCAAAATATATATATCAAAAACTTCCATGCTAATAAACCGAACAACCACCAAACTTCAAAAATTTTTTGCGTGCATCCATCAAATTCTAATTAATTTAATCATTAACAATAAGAACAATACAATAATCACCGATAGAACACTAATCAAATCCGAATTTAATCATTCATCATCTCACCAAACCCGAATTTAACACTAATAATAAACCCTAGGCCAATCACAATAATCAAGTAACAATAAAATTTGTAAAGCTTAAATAAAGTTGAAACTATTTTATATTACCTTTTTTATGATTTGAAGCCCACAACAAGGACCGATTGTGGTGAAATTATGATGGGGGATTAACTCCAAGTGGTGGGTGATGGCCGATTAAGAAACCATATCCGGAGTTGGGTGACAGCTGATCTTGTTATCAACGCTACCGGAAGAACGACTTCGGGGGAAGACAAGAGAAAACCAACGGAAAGAGGATGGGCGTCGGCAACGAGAGAATACTTCGGTTTGCTGGAGATGGAAACATGGGGAAGCCGCGGCTGGTTGGAGATGGAAACAAAGGGAAACCCTAAAAATTCAAACAAAATCAAGTTTCTATGGCGGTTTTTAATAAAACCGCCATAGAATTAACTTTCTATGGCGGTTGTAATTAAAACCGCCATAGAAAGTAACTTTCTATGGCGGTTGTAATTGAAACCGCCATAGACTTTCTATGGCGGTTTCAATTACAACCGCCGTAGAAAGTCCATTTCTACGGCGGTTTTAATAAATCCGCCGTAGAAAGCCCGTAATTGTGAATTCCCGCCCGTTCCTCTATTCCTATTGATTTCTAGTTTTTCTATTTTTGTAAATTAACCCCCAAATTTTTTTAAATTTAATAATAAATATGTATTATACTATTTATCAATTTTTATAGAAAAATTCATCATATTTATTAATTATATGGCGGTTAGAAATACAACCGTCTAGAAAGGGACTTTCTACTGCGGTTAGAAATAAAACCGCCGTAGAAAGTCCTCTTTTTACGGCGGTTTTCAAAACCCGCCGTAGAAAGTATGACTTTTTACGGCGGTTTTTGAAAACCGCCGTAGAAAGTAGGACTTTTTACGGCGGTTTTCAAAAACCGCCGTAAAAAGTCCTACTTTCTACGGCGGGTTTACTTCTAACCGCCGTAGAAAGTCCCGTTTTTACGGCGGTTTTGGTGACTTTCTACTGCGGTTTATTTCTAACCGCCGTAGAAAGTCCCTTTCTACGGCGGTTTTATATAGAACCGCCATAAAAAGTCCGTACTTTCTTTTTAATGGCGGTTTTGGTCTTTCCGCCGTTAAAGCACCGCCGTAGAAAGTCCATTTTGTAGTAGTGGTTGTTTCAACTTTTTACTTGTACACTTTTTCTTGAATATATAGCAACTTGTCTTTTTTGATTTTAAGTGTTCCCATTAATCCATATATACTTGTCCCATTTTTATCAATTGAGAGACTTAAGAGAAGATCTTGTTGATTACTGTACAGAAGAAGCTAATTACTACTAATAAGTAAGTGATTTAGAACAAGAGGGTTTGTTGGTTGCTTTCACCTAGAGGTAGAAAACATGGAGAGCTTCAAAGGTGGGAGGGAGTGTCCCACTAATTAGGGGATTTGCTAGTGGAAATGGAAATGTGGGAAAGGGAGCCCTGCTTAACTCAAGCTGACATTTTCAGTAGTCTCTTCTGTGTAGTGAAAAGTAAAACTGACCAAGAAGGAGTGTGTTCTGACCATAAACTTGCTGGTTTTTCATACTTAATGTTGATTTGTAGAAAAGGGTGTTTCTTATGTCAAAGAGGGTCCTGTGGGGTGTGTGTAACAAAATTTTGATGACTGGATTACTTGGCTTTGTGTTTCCTCGTGGTGATTGACTTTATCCCAATTAGGTGGCTCTGGTTGGTATTATATCTAGTTAGAATCCTCTGCGGGTTTTAGGTAATGTGCCAAAAGAAAGTTTCTTTGTGTTTGGATTATTTGATGGTTTGAGATTTATGGAATTTGGATTTTCAATTTTGTAAGTTAGACTTAGTATTAGGTCCTCTCCAATTAAGATTATATTGCTTTAATATTCTTTGGTTTCGGATATGAAATTTAGGCTTCAATTTTGCAGTTTAGTATTTCTTTATAATATGCAAGTTACTTGTTAATGGAAAATAATATATTCACTAGTTAACAATGTGTATTGACTGTATATGATAATGAGATATTATCCTTGTGGCTGACCTCACATGGTGGGATAAAGGCTTTGTTGTTGTTGTTGTAGTCTTTCTATAACATGAGTTGAATGACATACGAGACTTCAATATTAGAACACATTGATTCTCAAATGAGTATTCTCTCTCATCCCTGAGCATGATATGTCAACTCTTTTGCAACCATACCTTAGTTATGATCCTTTCTGGTTGACATGTAAATTTATTGTGGTTGCCCTGCATTCTGCATTCCATGGTTGTCATATCATTTTGTAAATTTAGTATTCATTTTGGTGTTACTCTTCTTTGGTGTCTCGCTCATTTTTGGAATATCAAATGCCACATAATAATAAGATCACAAGTTGTTTGGTGCATGAATAGGGTTGCTGAAGATGATGTTGTCCACCTTGGAAGCCTTGTATCTGGAGTTGTTTAGCGAGTTACTCCTCAGGTAGTTGTAGTCAGTCTGACATCCAAAAGTCACATCAAGGGTACAATATCTCCAGAACATTTGTCTGATCACCAAGGTATCTGTTTTTCTTCTTGATTGTAAGTGCAATATTTTTGAAATGGTACTATTTGTTAAATTTTCCTTTATATATTTTGTGTCTTATGCCTTAATGACATTGCATTGCAGGACTTGCTGCTACACTGAAATCTATCTTGAAACCTGGATACCATTTTGATAAGCTCTTGGTTCTTGGTACTTTCCCAATCTTTTCTATAACGGTTCATATATCCCTTCGTGAGCTATTTCATGGTTCCCTTTCAGTTTGAGATTGTTTTCAAATTGATGTTAATATATTCATGGTTGTGGTACTGTAACCTAGCTCCTGAATTTCTGTATCATGTTTTATGCAATGTAAACGCTTTCTTTGGTTTTTGCTGCTTTTCTTTGCTCTGTCTTCTTTCCTTTCTTTGAACTTTCAACATGGATTACCAATTGGTGGCTTCAAATGAGAGTTAGAATTTGTACCTTCATGCCACTCGAATGATTTTCATCATATCAAGTTGGGTTCCTTGCCAGCTGAAATATTTTATATGCCAGTTCCTACTCCCTTTTTTAATTATCATATGGTTACATTATACTCCAAGTTCGTTTTGTGACCAATAGAATTGTAGAAAGCTACTCTAAAATGAAAGAAAAACTGGGATCTAAAGGATCTTAGTAAAGCATGCAGAAAATTATAGAATTGAGTGCAGAAGTATGCATATATTTCATTTATGAATTTAAGAAAATTGATGAAGCAGAAAATATAGGTGGATGAGTACTAAATTTATGTGTTTCTAATTGTCTATTTGCAGTCCATCAGTTTTTATGTGTTTCTAATTGTCTACACATTATTACTTTGCAGTCAATGAGACTATATCCACAACCACCTGTTTTAATCCGTCGGTCCCTTGAAAATGACTCTCTTGGGAAGTATCCAATCAAAAGGTAAATATTTAAACCCACTGTTCACGTTTGTAAATGAAGGGGTTGTCTTTTTTTTTATGACATTTTAAAAACTTTTAGTAGCCCAAAGTGAAATTAAATGCTATAGATTCTTGAAATACAATTGTATAGAGATTATTGTGGTGTCCTTTCCCAGACCCCATTTGCATGATGTTGGTACAGGTGGTTTTATAATGGACATTAGTTAGAGATTATGGTGCACATAGATCAACCTTCACTGAATAATCTGGCATTCGAACTTCCATTTGTCATCAACCTTCACTGAAATGATCTCCAATGTAGCCACTCATCCTCATATTTTATCTTGTTGTGAGCACCGTATAATCTTGAGTTCAAACTCCTGTTGCATCATTCTGCTACATGAGGCGTGTTTTAGTGTGCGCCGTTTGTTATTAAGTTAGTCATATCTTTGTGCAATTTATCAAGACAAAGACTAAAAGAATGTGGTTGACTTTCGTGTAGCTTGCTGTGATTGCTTTATTAATCTTGGAGTTACAACTCCAATAGGCATAAAAGAATTAGCTGGATCCTTGGTTTTATAAACTTACTATCAACTTAACTTCTTCTCATGCATTAGACTTAAAATTTTTGCTTATTTACTTTGTTCCTCAATGCATATCTCTGAAGCTTTCTCCGTGGTTTCACCTTTTGAGTTTCATCACCTGGCTTCCTCCATTTCCAGTGTTCTTGGACAATTATTTTGATGTCAGCTTCAGGGCTTGTTTCAGTGTGCGCCGAAGATGGAATTTAGTGTGAGAAGCATGATACGATGATTGCATCAGCTCCTACTGGTAATACCCCTTTTAATCCACTTGAAAATTTTGAAATGCTGAATTTGGATGGCATGAACTCTGTGAAGTCTGTTGTGGAAACTATTAAGTGTTATACCATGACTTATAATTTTGGGTTGCTTGCTGAAAATTGGATTCATGTTAAGTGTTTAGAATCTGAAATTGCTGATACCATTGAGGTAATTTTGAAGAGTGTGTATAGTGTTTAGGATGATTGTTGTTCTGAGGGTTGTAGGGAATTTTGGAGGATGAAAGATTTAAAAGCGCCACATTTACATGTTTTCCAAATCACTAGTTCATGAGACGAGCATGTGAATTTTCGAAACCATAGCTTCACAATCTCCTGTGCTATAAGTGGATTTGTTCGACTATGCACAACACAGACCTTAATCTTACCACATTGTTTGTTTGTCTGTTTAGGTTTTTTTCTTTGCTCGACGAATGGCTAATTGATTTACAGACTACGGGCTTTCTTCTTGTGATGTATGATTGTGTGTATAGATTTTGAATGTAGAAATTAATGCTCGTTTTGAAGTTCCGTGGTTAGCATCATATTGATTATGTGGTTATCTGTGAGGGAAAATTTTTTATGGTTTCATACTTGAAAAGTTAGCAACTTTCTTTGCAACATATGGAAGAAGATCTAAAACTTTGTTTGGTGCCGATGATGTCTCTTTCATATGTAGCTTTGTAATTGGGTTCCAGTTTGTTTGAAATTTTAGTGCAGGGGTTATGCCTATGCAATCCAAATTCTTGCACCATATCTTCTCTTCATGTAGGTTTAACCAAGAATGAAACGGTCTCCATTATGTGCCTTTTTTACAACCTTAAAAGATAGGGAGGGGAGTAGGTTCTGTTTCTGGACTATGCAGCACAGGAAAGTAAATTTGGCATCTTGAAACCTCTGCGCCGGCAGTCAGGAAGGGAATGTCACTATTGTCATTTCTAAGTTAATCGAGCTTAAAACTTGGTATCAGTTAGCAGTCCCTCTATATTTTTGCTGATGTTCATGGTTTTACACTAAAAGATTGTATGTGCTGATTCATAGTGTGTATCCCTTTAGCTTTTGCATCCATCAATACCAAGTTTCTAAGTTTCTAAGTTTAATTTACAATGCCAATATGCCATGCATTACTTAGTTTTATAATTTTGCTTTCTCTCTTTGGTCTTTTTCTATCCATGCTCTCTCTGAATTCTCAAAACAAAGCAAAGTGATTGGACGAAATTTGTGGCTTTGAGTAGCTTAAATTTGTTGGATATTGATTTAGATATATCATATGAGTCTTCTTTTTCATGTGAAAATATAATTAGGAACTAAATGTGTGCTCTGTTTCTTTATTTGCAGGCTCTTTCATGGCTTTTTGTGGGTGCAAGCAATTTTGCGAGAGTAGAAAGAGATGCAAGGTTGCAAACTATTTTGCAGGAGTAGAAATAGATGGAAAAGATGCAAAGCTAATTGTTGATTACTTTTGAAAGAAAATACCTTCTAATTGTTAGGGTGATTAGTTTTGAAAGAAAACACATTGTAAGTGTTAGGCTGATTACTTTTGATGACTATTTAAAATATATTAATAGAGTATTTTAATGTGGATTAGTGCAAAACATTTTTATTTAGGAATTGTTCATTTCTATAGTGATACTTTATCTAAATGGTTTAGGTTTAGGTTGTCTTATTAAGCAATTATTTTTAAAAAAATAATATTTAAAAAATCATTAAATAAATTTAATTTATAGAATTACTACTTTTTTACGACGAGTTTTGAAGTTGTAAATAAGTTTTATACAACTTAGATGGATAACTAATTACGACCAAAAAATGAACTTTTACGTCCAGAAAAGGGACTCGTTGTATAATTTCCATTTACACCGTCCCGGCCAATCTCGACGTAAGATTTCTTACGTCGGAGCCTCTGACAACGACATACGTGGAGGCGGGATACTCGACGTAAAACACTTTTTACGACGAAAATATGACTTTTTACGTCCAGAAAAGTCGTCGTAAAAGGCCCCTATTTCTAGTAGTGGTAATATGCTGGGGTGCAGTGGGTGGGTGTTTTTTTTTTTTTTTTTGGAACAAGGGGGGTTGGGCTTAGGAGTACTGGAAGAATTTTTTTGGAGGTGACGGATGAGAACTGAGAGGAGGAAATTGCTGACTGGAAGTGAGATAGGGATGGGAGTAGGGGGTTGGGGGGGGGGGGGGGGGTTGTGGGAGGGTTTAAAATTTTTTTTAAAAGAATTTAAAATTCTACTTGCGGGTCAAACATGGTTTAAAGTATAAGTTGAGCGGATTATAACCCGTCCGGTCAAATAAAATTAACTCGTTGGGTCAACTAATTTAACCCGTGGATTGAACGGGTTATAACCCAATCCGGACATGACCCAACCCGCACTTGATCCCGTGATCAATGGGTTGGGTTGGGTCATGACCCGTTGGGAGCGGGTCAGGAATTGACCCAACCCACAACCCGCCCAACTGCCAGGCCATTAGGAAGTGCAATAGAATATCTGGACAGTGTAGATTATATGTATGGATTCATGCTTCATTGTGGATGAGTAAAATACTTCTGACTTGTGCTTTCACACCTGTGTATTACAAAATATATGTCGATGGCCCAAAGGAACTTCTCAGGATTGAGTTCTATTACTGGTCTCTTAATTTTTTGTTGCCTACAATTAGTTACTTTAGGATCTAAGCAGAATAAAGAGGTACTTCACTGGAGTAATAGCCACATTCTCACTGGCTTTTCATTGTCGATCGTCTTCATTTATCTTCAAACCTTTCAATAATCATTTCTTCAGCATTCAACATCAGCTACCATTGGGGGAGTGAGGCCGCTCCAGCAAGTGACCTCTACAATCCCACAAACCTTTCGATCAGCTTAAGATCTGAACGAACATTCAATTTAATTGAGCCTACCTGAGGTTTCTGCCACCCTATTTGAGTCTGCATCTCAACTTGCACTTATTGTTTGCTTTGCTAATATTACAACCATTCCTCCATATCCCTATTTACAATGTCAAAATCAGAGCACAATTCACCATTAAAATACCACCTGTTCCTTGCTTCCATACTTGCTGTTAACCCAATTCTATGTTGGAGATTTTCCAATAATTAAGCTGAAAGAAGAAAGGAAAATGAATGAACAGGGTGTGTCCGAAATGCTGTCTGATTCGTACAGCAATTCGGACGAGTTCCAGTAATCGTCTGGAACTGAAAAGTTCAAGTTCTGGGACTGATGCATGTCCGATTTTCTGTCCGATTCGGACAGAAAATCGAATGAGGTCCAGTAAGAGTTCTTTATTCTGAAAAGTTGCATTTCTTTACTAAAATGGTGATTCCGAACTCAATTCTTATCCGAATTTAGTTCCGTTTCTTCTTACCTCTTCGTAAGAGTTGTGGCTATTAAATGACACCCTTTGGAGTTCTATAAATAGACTCCTTAGGACGGATTTACAGGACATGAAATCATTCTCTTTGTTTAGTCTTTCTTGCACTTTTCACTCTTGTTTTAGTTCTGTTTGAGTCAGTGCAGACTTACGACAAATATCTTCATCTTATCCCACAAGGATATAAGTTCCGGAACTCTTTGCACACCAAAGGGAACTTATAAAGCCTAAAGGAAAGTGCTTAGCACGATTTGAAGAAGCAATTTCCTTTGTTACCTTTTGTAATAGTTTAGTACATTTCTGAATAGATACTTGTAGTTTGTATTGTTAGTTATTGTTGCTGTTTCCGGGTGATTATAAATCCAACATTCTATCGAGAAATTCCTTTGCCTTCCCTTCCTTACTCAAACTGGTCCACCATCCTCTCACAGAATCTATATTCAAAGACAAGCAATCCCACCTTACAGGAGAAAGGTTTCACCCCAACTGAACTCTAGGACAATGAAAAAAAACAACAAAAGCTTCTCGCAATTGCCTACACATATTCCTCCACAATGCCTTTTCATTTTCAACATATCTACTGCCTTCAATTCTTCCTGATTTGTCTTTCTTCTGTTGCATAGCAATGGAATAGCCTGAACTCAGTGAATACTGACCATTTTTCTCAAACTTTCCAACCCATTCTGTCTCTGACCTCCCATTGAAGTGATAGGGACTGCCGGACTGATTGTATCAGATTAACTTCATCCACAGGGGACATATCAAGAAGCATTTCTTCATTCCATCCTTCAGCATTTTCCTACAGCAGATCTTTTACTTCATTAGCTTCACATCCAGGTTTCAGAGTGAAGGGCTTTCGAATCTTCCTTCTTTGATCAGGTTTCTGTCTTGTCTTCCAGCTAACCAACTTTTCCAAAGCCACAAGTCATCAATGATTCCGCCTTTAGATAAAAAATGAACCAATTTTCATTATTTCTTGCACTTTAATTTACCTTGTGTTATTGCTTCAGATTTCAGAGGCAAATCTGATTTTTCTTCTCATTTACGGAAGTACTGGACCACTTTAGCAGGCAGCTAAATATTGGAGTTAGCACAGGCAGCATAAAGAAAAATTAAACATTTGAGATTTACATCTGGTTCGCTTCCATTTTCAGGGTGATAAAAAACCATACGGGCACAGGATTTGGTTAAATTGAAGAAAACCCACAAACAAGCAAATCCAAAATGAATGCCCACAAACACAGAAATTAACTAGAGATCATGCGAAGAAAATTAAAGAACATGGTCAATCTCACCGATTCACATTAATAATGTAAGTATCACCGATGATCAGCATGCTCATCAGCTCCTACACATAGAGAATGCGGAATGGAGATAAGCCTAGGAGGAAGCACCAGAAAACACTTATCAAAAGACGATAGCCAATTTACTGATAAGTCGCGTCCGGGAGTAACTCCATCCTCCTGGTATGTATGTTGAATGACAACAAGCTTTCGTCCTTGCCCCAACACAAATAGATAACATCTGGATCAAATGGATGGAATGATACAAAAGAGAGATAATAGATAGCGAAGTGACATCTCTCATCAATCATAATATCAGCAATCCTGATTCTATGCTGAAGGAACCAGTGGTAGTGCTGATGATCATGATCATTGGATGAAATCTGACCATGGTAGACCTGCAGTTCCCATATTTGCAAGATTTTTGATTCATTTCCGTCACCTCCAGCAGTAATTTCGAACCACTTGAGGCATCCTTGACAAACACCACCATGTCCCCTTGCATCACCTGGAAGATCAATAATGCTATACTAATCAGGACTGGCGTAAGGATAATAGGCTAGGAGTCTTCCAGGCCAACATTCAGTCCAATGAAGAGTGTTGTTCAGAAGAATGGGTCTATTCGGAAGAATTTTCCCTTGTCGTCCCCACCAGGAAAATTCAACTGCACGTTCAGGGTGCGCTCTAAAGCCTACCCATCTCCCTGTTTCTGACACAAAATTTAAAAGGTTCCACCTTTTACCTAAAAAATGCGTTATTTTCATACGTGCTGTGAAATATAAATCGTTTTCGAAGTTATCGTCCATAATAAGCATGCAAAATTCTTGTACTCTTGATTCAATGGTATGAAAGTGGAGTGGGATAGAGATGAGTGAAAGAAAATTTGAAAGAATTAAAGTAGAAAAATGAGAGTGAGTTAAACGAGGAAATGAAGGTGTAGATAAAAATGTTAGGTAAAACTATTTATGAAGGTAAAAATGTATAAAGATATTATTATCTTTTTGCTACTTAAAATTTTAAAACTGCGTTTAGTAAAAAGTGTTATGTGATTAACATGCCCCAAAAAAAATACGCCCCTTCAACTGTAGACTCACTCAGCCCTACGCTGTTTTCCCTTTCTCTTCCTTCTCTTATTCTCTTGATCCCCTCCTACAAGCTAATTAGGGCAGACCGAACATCTGATCCTTACCTTCTTTGCCCGGCCCTTCTACTTCATTCTTGCTTCCTTCACTTGGACCTTGGGCGATGTTAGAGAAGCAAGAAGGTTCTGGGTTTTCTCCTCGACGAATTTTGGATGTTTTAGGGCCTGTTCTTTACCAGGACTAAGACCTGGGTTTTAGGTATTTTTTGGGTCTGAGTCCAAAAAATGGGCCAAATTAGGTTCAGCCTCGTGTTCTCTTCACAAAACTCAAACCCAAGTCTTCACCTTGGGTCTGAGTCCAGTGAAAAAGGAGAAGCCCTCTTCTCTTTACCTGTTGCCCGATAGTTCATCTTCCTCCCCTCATTCCATCCTCACGACCGGAGGCCAATTTTTCACCTTTTCCCCTCCGATCGAACCCACCATTTTCGGCGGCCAAGAACGGGCTGAAGGAGAGTTACGTCCGCTGAACTTCCCCCGTTACCGCTTCTTCAAACCATCAAAAAGACCCAGTTCCATTGCAAAGGAAAGAGGCGTCGCGGTTCTGGAAAAACAGCACCATCCGCCCCAACTTTTGCCTCATAAGGTACGGTTTAAATCTAATCCTACAACCTGCTCGTAGGTATTGGTTCTATTATTTTCTGGGGTTTATTTTGCAAGTTAAATTTGGGTCCTTCAATGGAGTTTGAGCCCTTGAAATTGGTAAATGTCGGCAAAGTTTAAAAAAGGAAAATTGGTCAAAATGGACCTGTTGCATTTGAGCTTACTATGTGAGGAACTCTGAATGCATTTGATCAATTTTCTTGACCTGTTGAATGGAGTTGCAGGTGGGAAATACTTCTCTGGCTTTTAACCAATTCTTTTAATGATGCTTAAATATAAGCCTGAAGAACTTGCTAACTATGGAAGGAATAAAGAGTGAAATTCTGTAAAGGTTCAGTTTATTGGACAAAAATATTGGAGCCCACATTTTTAGCACATGCAATTTATCTATTTTTTTAGCTATTGATTTTATTTCTTTCTCCCTCAAGTGTTTTTTTGATTGTCATGATTTTTGTTGATATTATTTGAGTGGTGGAAGTGTGTGTACTCTCTCTTAGCTTGAAGTTACAATATATGTGTTCTGCAATTGCATTTGTAAAACGCCATGGACATCGTGTGAAATGGGATTCAAGCTTTGGTTCATCGTGTTTATCCTGTGTTTCCTTTTATTTAGAAATTGCTGTTCATCGTGTTTATCCTGTGTTTCCTTTTATTTAGAAATTGCAGTTAGGGCTGAGAATAGAGCAGAATTGTAGCGCGGTTTACTTGCTTAATTTTTTCATTTTCGGTTTAGGAATACTCTGTTTTTCTGCCCTTATCCTTATGCTGAGTTCCACTAGTTAAGCCTTGTTTCAATCGCAAATAATTTGGATTTTCCTCTGCTGCTTAACTGTCAATATGGGCTGCGTTTTTTGGTAATTTGTTCTTTGTCAACCATTCAGTAACTATGCTGGACATCGGTGGAAGTGAAGAGGCCAAGATGGCAATCTTCCTATCCCTATTAGTTGGTAACTTGGTTTAGGGTTCCTCGCTCGTTTTGTGATTGAAACTGCTGATGATGCAATATGGTATGCTGTTGTTGAATTTTGTCATCCCTCCTGCAGGCTGTAGGTTCTGTTATGTGCGTGTGCTGTGTGTGCCTCACCCCTCCGCCTCAATTTATAGTATTTGTCATGTTTAGAAAGCCATATGTCTGTGTAGCTTTTCAGTTTGTTCTTGTCTTTGGTGTGGATTTCTGTGGTTAGGTTTTCTACTGTTCTTGTAATGGTACATTGTAAATTCGTAAGGGTATGCTACTTTGGTTAGCTAATTTGCATCAACGCAGGTGAAAACCATGTATTTATTTGTCAACATTCTGAATCAGTGGAATGGGACAAATGTTTCCTTAAGGAGACTTCGCATTGTGTCCTTGCTGTACTGTTTCTTTGTAATCCTATCTTCATTATCATTTACATGCGGATTGGAATCATTTGACTTCATTAATCAAGCTTTTTGTATTGCTGAGCTCTTCATGAAAAATCTTGTTTTAATAAGATATGCGTTGCTTCTCTCAAGTGTCTTGGTTTGTTTTGTGTGATTCTTTGCTTCAATGATTTGTTATGCACAATCATGAATAGATATGGGCTGGTTTTTCAGGTTATCCATTACTTTAATGCAGTTTACCTTCCTGGTTTAGGTTTGCGTAGACCAGTAGGTCAACTTTGTTTTTTGCCACTTCTTCTCAAGTGCATACCATGCAAACGACAAGGACCACAACCCTGAATGAGAAGATCCAAACGTCATGAGCACAAGGGTAGGACCGCAACCACGAATGAACATTGTGAACCAATTGTTAGGAAGCCTTCAAATGTAATTTAGTTAAAATAAAATTTTCGGACTGTATGATTTGAAGAACTTGTATTTTAGGGCTGCATATGTGGAGCGATTATTAATGCGTTTGTATTAATGGTAACTGTCGGATAAAATTAGTTGTTATTCTAACAGTGTATAATAATTTTGTTTCGATAAAACGATCACAATTATGTGATACAGAAGTAGTTTCCATTCTTGCTACAAACAGATGAAATAACATTTTGGTTCATATTAACAATAAAATTAAAAGGGTGTCAAGCACGTCAGTTATTTATTTGTGATTAAGTTATTTTTGTTTTTCTCAAAATTTTTTAAAAAAATCGAAAAATAATTTTTTCAATGCTGTACAATACATTACAATCAAACTTTAGTGGAAATTGAATAGAAAATTTAAAAATAGGAAATGTGGGATTTTTGGACTAAATTTGAGCTAAGACCCGTGTTCTTTAGCTTGGGCTGAGAACTGGGTTACAATCCAGTTCTCAAAACCTTGTTTCTTTGAAATGGACTGAGACCCAGTTTGGCTGAGAACAGGTTCTGAGACCTGTTCTCAGAACTAGCTAAAGAACATGTAAGTTATAATCTTTGCTCTTCTTCTTCTGTTTACTCTTTGTATGTAATCCTTTTGGGTAATTGAATTTTTGTCTTTTTATTATGATTATTATTATTTTGTGTTTAATTTTTGATTCAATTTATCGCGTGGGTAATAGACCGATGGAATCAAATTTGGAGTTCTCCAGAGCTTCTGTGAATACTGGGATTTCTTTCTGATTTTTCTGCAAGAGCTTAGAGTTGGGTCTGAATGGGAGCTCGGACCATTTTTCGAAAAAGATGGGTCCTACAAAACCGAAAAATTGTCCGAGTTCCCATTCAGAAAAGCTTTCCATTTGCCTCCTCCACATCTGGGACGGGTAAGGGAGACAACAGGCGAGCATAGCAGCTAAGGGACTTCCCCTCTCTGACTAGAGCGGCCAAAAATTTTGAATTCGCATTGTTCTCTTGAATATTTGAGCAAAAGGGTATTATCTCTTTCAAAGAGACGTTGTCGCTGGAGTATTAAACATTGAGAATATGATGTCAATCGTCTTTACGGCGAAGCGGGGCTGGCACACCACTGTCGGATCCATCGTCAGGCTTGCTACCGGCAAATCTCATCCCCTGAGTTTCTTGGATGGTTTTATGCAGTTCAAATTTAAATACTTCCACATATGTGATGGATTTAAAATGCTCTCCTTTAACTTGTGGTTTTTCTTCTAAGGTATAAGTTGGTTATTTAGAATTTTTATACAGGTAATTTGATTACAGTACAGCGACTTTAATTCGATTTCGTTAGACTGACACTTTCTTAAAAAATTAAGCAATTTTAGAATCTGTGATTCCAGTTTTCTGAGTATGTATATTTTATATTCAAAGTTAAAAATCTTAAATTATGCATGTCTCAATGCAGGTAATCTACTCTTCAAAAGTGCATTTATATTTGTTATCTTTCACCGAAGATGGATTCAGAGAACGACAAATTTGTTGGAGTGATTTAGAGTGAGTTTGATAAGAAATGTATTATTTCCAAATTTATTATAGTCTTGCTCTTTGATGTTAATACTTAAAATGCTAGAGCTAGCTTTAGTACCTTTGTTTACCGTTAATCTAATTCAACAGATTCAGTCATGCTCTCATTGTGCAATTCGATATAAATGTTGCCCCAATTTAGGAGCATTAGTATGTTTTCCAATAAACTTGTTACCAATTTACATGCAATGAATGTGTTTCTTTTCAACTTGTGTCTGATCCTAATATGATTGTGGTTTAAGCATTTTAATCATGCTTAACACTAATAATGTGCTTTATGGTCTTGAGTCTTCATACACAATAGTAGTGGAGATGACAAATTTCATTTATTTCTTGTTTTCTATCTCTAATTCCATGGATCTTTTTATCAGGAAGTTTGGAATTTTGAGAGCTAAGAACTACAATGCAAATGCCTGGCTGGACAGAGAAGGGATGCAACTCCTCAAGTTTAAGGAGAAATTTCTAGAAGAGTTCTATAAGGAATGAGATGGAATGACATGCACAAGATCTGCTTTTAATTTGTTAACCAACTTTACAATTTCTTCCTCTAAAGTTTATCTTAGCCTAGCAATGTTGGTTATAAGGTTATGTAAACTTTTGAATCCCATCTTTTTAATTTGGAACAGACAAGCATTTGGAGCTGTACGTTTACATACAGTTAAAACGGGATAAATTCTCTTATTTGAAAGCCTACTGGTCTTGCTTAGTCCTGCAAACCTTTAAGATAGCATTTTGATTAATATTCAGCCTATACTTATTTACCATTTTACAGAAAGCAAAACAATGGCCAAATTGCTCGGTAAACTTTTTAGGTTCTTATGGGAAATCTTCCAATAACAAAATTAACTATATGTGAGATCATTCAATAATAAAATCAATAGTATCATAATTAATATGTAATGTGTACTTTATATTATTAGGCTCTTTGTTGACCGATGTGCTCAATCATATTTTATTAAGTTTACCTTTTCTTAACCTCTTATTTATTCCAAGAAGTAAGTTTCCATTGTTGCTGTAAGAGAAAGACAAATTCTGTACTTCAGAGCTCTCAATCATCTATCATCTGCATTTGGTGAAAATAGTTTAAGAGAAGAATTTGGAGTTTTTTTGCTAAAATAACACTTTTTACAAAACTAATTCCCAAAATAACACACTTTCAAATTATATTTCCAAAATAATATTTTTTTTTCCATGTCATCTTCCAAATGCCAACTTGGAAAGAAAACAAAAGCAAAAACAAACGTTCCCTCTCTCCTTTTCTTCTCTCTCTCCTTCTTTTTCTCTTCCTTCTTCTTCTTCTTCAGCTTCTTCAAGCGCCGCTGCCGTCTACCGCCGCTGCCCACGCCCGCCGCCAGAGGTGAGTTTGTGATGATGTTGATGGGTTGTTGTTGTGTTGCCAGGGGAGGGGAGGAGGAGGGAGGTGGTGGATTTGTGATGTTGGTGGCTTGTTTTGGGCTGTTGTTGTTGTTGATTTGGGTTCTGTTGGGGGGGGGGGGGTGCTTGGTGAGGTGAGTGGGGAGGAGGAGGTGTGGGTGTGGGTGAGGGTGAGGATGAGGTGGTGGGGTGAGATATTTCTTGTCCTAATCTTTCCGGCGTGGGTGGCGGTGGGGCCGGCGGTGGGTGGCGGTTGGAGAGAAGAAGAAGGAGAGAGAAGAGGAGAGATGAAGAAGAATAGGAAGAAGGAAGAAGAAGAAGGAGAAGAAGAAGGAAGAAGAAGGAGAAGAGATGGAAGAAGATGAGAGTGATGAAGATGATGAAGAAGAAGAAGGAGGAGAGAGAAGGAAGGAGAAGAAGAGGAGAAGAAAAAAGGAAGAGAAGAAGGAAGAGGAAGAACAAGAAGAAGAGAGAGTTTGTTGGTGGCGGCGGCGGTGGGCGGCGTGGGCGGCGGCGGGCGGCGGCGGGCGGCGGTGGGTGAGAAGAAGAAGGAGATGAAGGAAGAAGAAGCTGACTGGGCAAGCTGACTGGACATTTAAAAGCTGACTGGGCAAAATATATATTATTTTGGGAATATAATTTGAAAGTGTATTATTTTGGGAATTAATTTTGTAAAAAGTGTTATTTTGGCAAAAAACTTGAAGAATTTGTGTTAATCTTGGCATGGGCTTGATGAAATGGATACTGTTTTTTGCACATAATATGTGCAAGAATTTTTGCACATAAAGTGCATTAAGTGGATTTTTTCCCTTTTTTGCCCTTTAGTGGATTTTTGATGTGTATTGCCAATGAAGGGCAATGAAGGTATTAGCCCACTTTGTGCACTTTATGTGCACAAATTCTTGCACATATTATGTGCAAGAAACATTATTATGATGAAATGTCTAAATTTTTATTGTTTAAAGAGAAATAATTGGGTTTGTCAATAATTACTTTGGATCATGTCTCCTTTACAGCTCTTTATCCAAATTTGGTGCTTTGGCCTTTGAGGGAAAGAAATCAATCATAGGGCAATAAGGTTAATTTGTACATTATACTAAAGGTGAAATGCACAACTCATCACTTAACTATTGACTTTTGTAAAAATTGACATTTTTCTTTAAAATGCTCTTTTTTGGACACTGAACTTTCCAAAACGTTCCAAACATACCACTCTGTGAAGTCCATCCATTAATTTCCTAACAAAGGCTTTTAGTGAGGGGCAAAATCGTCCAAAGTTAAGAAAAATCTTCCTCCTAACAGCAACGATTTAAAAAAAAAAAGGGAACAAATCCTTCTTCTTCTCCAAGTGCAAAAATGCATCCATGACTGAGAAGAGAGAAGGAGCAACAACAGTAGCAAAAAAGGGAAACAAAAGAATCAAATGGGGTTGTTGTGCTTGGAATTCTTCCTGCCATGAATACCAACGGCAACGATGAGTATTTTGCCAATACCCCTTTTCTATGAGAGCTACAATCCTTGCAAACTCACCAAGATTGCTGTAAAACCCAATCTCAATTCGCAGCAACAAGAAGACCCCTTCTTTCTCATCTAAGAGCGATAAAAGTGCCACTGACGCAAAGAGAACGATGAATGTTGAGGAACAGGGAAACCCTTTGAGTACTCTGCTTCTCCATGCTCTGGGCTGATAGAATCCTTTGCAGGCGTCGCCGGAAAATCTTGACCTCGGGGACGCCATTCCAGATTTGGGTTGCTACGCAATTCCATATCTGGGTTCACAAAATTTTATGGTTCAACATTCCTCGCTCTTCTTTTGTTTCCTTATCTTGTGTAGATTAAACCAAAAGTTGGGAAATGGGATGCAAATGGATACTCTCCAGCAAGGGTTTGGAAGTTTAGCAATTTAAATCCCTATATATTTTTTATTATTTGCTTCTCTGATTCTTTCTTGTGGCTGTAGATTGGCCCTGATTTTGGACTCTGTCTACCCCTAAATTGGCACTTCAACAAAGTCATGGCATGGCGATGGCTAGATCTTGGGCTTGGTCGTGATCGGATTCTTCAGTATTGGTCTGGATTGATTGGAGAAGACGATGAACAGTGTCATCGACACTGTTCATCGAATTTATAAATTGGCCTTTTTTTTTTTTTTTTCTTACATTGGATCCCAGGTTATTTTTTAATTAAGACAAAATAAATTTAAGTAATTTTTAAAAAATTAAATTTGTAAAATGAAGTGTTAAATTATCTTTAAAATATTATAATTTAAAACACAAATAGTTATATCAAAACTTAAATATCATAATGTTAAAAATAATTATTATTTTAGTAATATTATTATATAGTAAAATTTATTATGGACAAATAATTTTTTGAAAGATTGGAGGTTACTTTGCTAATTAATATATAAATAAATTTATTGGATTTGATAAATATGTAATAATAATGAAAAAATCTGGTCAATATTTAAAAATAATGAAAGATTAGGGGTTGTTTTATAAAAATAATAAAATACTAGAAAGGTAAGACAAAAAAGGCAAATAGACTATTTTACCCTTGAAAAAATTCTTCTGTTAACCACTTAACAGATGGACTTCATAGAGTGGTATGTTTGGAGCATTTTGGAAAGTTCAGTGTCCAAAAAAGAGTATTTTAAAGAAAAGCGTCAATTTTTACAAAAGTCAATAGTTAAGTGATGAGTTGTGCATTTCACCCTTATACTAATGCTTTTTTTCTTGTCAGTTGGATCTGTATGTTTGAGTTCAGTCTAAAGTTTTTTGCTTCTTTATTTTGCTTTATTATTTTTTTTTGTTTTTCCGTTTGTATATTGGTTATCTTGGAGGGCTTCCCTTTTATGTTCCAAAGGAAATTTTAGAACTGGCATTTGAATTAGTTTTCTTGTAGATTTCAAGTTGTTTTGGTGCAATTGTTGTGTATCTGCTAAAGACATGGAGGTCTAATCATTATTAGCATCTTTGTTATTAACGCATGCAACAGTTTACTTGTAGTATAACGCGTGCAGTAAGCTTGATTGGAAAGAAGGTTGCAACTATAAGTTCTATTCAAAATGCATCTAAAAGTACCATTTGTGTTTTTGGGTGGATGTATGCTCTTTAAAACTTCACCTTTTGTGTTTTCGGAGGATGTAGGCTCTTTAAAGCTTTACCTTTGTTCTTTTATTGCATATTACAAGCTGTCATTCACTTCTATAGCAAAGTATTTTTTTATTTTATTTTTTTACAATCATGGCAACTGAAATCATGTGTATAAATTAAAATTGTATGACTTCTATGCTTGGCATTTTTTTATGGCCATAGACACTTGAAAACCAAAAATATAGTTGTAGGTCTTTATTGAGATGGTGAGTTTAGTTAGGTTGTTGCTTCTCTCTTCTTTTTTTTTTCATTTCTGTTCCCTAAGTTATTACTTGTTTTTGCAGGTTGATCCTCTTCAATCATTTAGTTAAAATTTAGGACTTTGGCAAGTGCAAAAGTTCAGGTCAACTCATCATTTTTCTAGTTTACTTTAACCATTTCCCTATATTTATTGTCTTTTTACATTTTCTTTGTGGACTCGTTTTGTTTGCAATTAACATCTAGTGAGAGGCATTAAAGAAATTCATAAAGAAACCATTTTTTTTTATGAAGAGTAAATGTTAGCTGAGCTGGCTGTTATGTTATTAATCTTATGTAAGCATATTTAGAACCTTTTCCACTCTAGTTCTTTACACCAAATCTGAAGGCTTAATTAGTTTGCTATAATATGAATTTTTTTTGGTCCTGTTACCTTGTATTTGCTCAGTTTGACAATTTATTAATTAAAATTGTAATTGGCTTTGGCAGTTGGCTTTTTATATAACTGATTTGCACGTCTATTGCTACTTTTTTTTTTTTTTTTTTTTTTTGTCCAGTTAGCTAGATTGTTTATGCAAGTCGAACGTTGATGAATTTATCTTTGCTCTTGTTGAATGGAAGTCAAGGTTCTTGTCATTCTTTTGATTTGCTGGTCGACTCATTCGTTCCACTTAGGGTGGTGGAAATCAAAAGTTCATTATCTCACATTTGTTGGTAGTTGGGTAGGAATTAGATTGATTTTGGTAGTTGAATTTTTTTGGATACTATAGTTAGGATATCTTTTTAGAATTGGCTGATGTTTGTGCTTGTGATTAAGCATTATTTGATGATTTAACTTATTAATTGTATTACAATTTTTATTGACAATTAATTGTAGTCACATTATTGAATATTTAGTTTCTAATGACGACATATGTCGTCATTAGACTAATAGATTATTGACTTTATTATTGAAACATATATTCAATTTTTTTTTTGTTGAGTTTCTTAAAATTTCTTCCGACGAACGTTTGTCGTCACTAGTTTCCATCACTAAAACAGTTGACTTTTATATTGAGACCATTACTGGTCACTGAAGTTCGTCACTAAAGACTTTGACCATTTGTTTATCACTGACGACTTTTTTCCGTCTTTATCTTTCTCGTCACTAAAAATACACCCTTTACTGACGACTTGACACTTTTAGTGACACACATTTAGTGAAGACTTTCTTTGTCACTAATATTAGTGACGACATAATAGTCGTCAGTAAATGGCAGGCTTTAGTGATGACGGTGCAAAAAAGTCATCACTGGACCCTTTAGCTACGGACCTATATTCGCAACCACTTAACGGCCAGTTTATCGTCACTAAAAGGTATATTGACGAATTGTGGACTTGTAGTCACGATTTTTTGTCGTCTCTAAAGCCTGTTTTTCTTGTACTGCCGATTGGCCCCTTAATTTTTTATTTTTCATTTATTTTAATTTTCTATTTCCTATTTCCAAAAATTCCCTAAATTCCTAAACAATAACATTCTTAAATAAACAACATATCATGAAATTAAGAATCAAATTTATCAAATATAAATACATAGATTGAAATTGAAATCATAGTAAGAAAATTCTTTAAAAAGAAAAGGCGTTATAATTTTATATAAAATTTTTAAGAAAAGTAGTTTTAGATTAAAATTCTTTTTACAGAAATTCTATAATTTAGTAAATACTTGTAAGAAAATATTTTTATAAATACCTCTAAATATTCTAGAGGTGAATTTATATGTTAAAGATTTACGGGGTCTCACACTAACAACAAAACGTTAGAAACCAAAGAATTCCTAGTGCTTAGGAATTAAAACTAAATTAAAAAATTATCGAACAAAACAAATTATATTATCCTTTCTGTGACTAAAGAATGTGGGCTGCTCCATGCCGGACTCAACTCGAATGGCGATGGCGATGGTGATGACCGGCATACTTTGGATGTAACACAAAACAATAAAATGCATCTCTAAAATGTGAAAAACTAGGGTCGAAAATGAAAAAGCAGCTGCGGGTGCACTAAAGATATAGTCAAAGATCTGATTGCTCGAATTCTCGGGCGCGTTTCTTGATTCAAATTAACACCGGTTAAATAGAAAAACTGTGTTAAAGAATATCATTAACACCGGTGTTTGAGAAACCCAGTGGATACATATATCTTTAAAATCGGTTTCTTAAACCCAATGTCAATGATCCATATTTTTTTCGGCTTACACTATATTTTAGAGGAACCGGTGTTGAAGACCCGTTTTGTGATAGTGCTTGTATCCATAGAAAATTTGTCATGACATAGATAATGAATAAATAGGAGATAATATCATTCAATTGCCATTAAATAATTAATTAGTATTTTTGACAAGAAATTTTTGGCTGATAATTATTCCAAAAAATAATATTACTTCGGCAACAAACCACGTGATACTTTCCCCTGAAAACACCGAAGGACTTCCTTGGTTCGGGAGCAACTTTTTCCTTGTCCGTGACGCCTAGAGATTGGTCGTGTTTTGGGTGGCAAATTTTCTTCTCCTTTTTATCATGCGGCTGTTTAGCTACCCTAAGCTCTGGTAATTGGCACGGCGTGTTGGCTATGAATGACCCACATGTCAATTGTCATAAAAGCACAGTACTGCGGCAGAAGCTCATTCGATTCCACAACTTGCCAAAATCCATCTGCAGCGGTAGTAGTTTTATAAGCACTATGGTGAGGAAAGTTACAAAGAATAAAACTATGTGGAAGAAAAATATTACTATATTTTACCCCTTTTTCTAGTGTTCCTTCATCATCACAAGTTAAGTATGACTAATTAAATAATATTAAGAAGAATAATATAGCAAACTGAGAGCATCATTGCATTTTGAACATTAATCTTAGAGGCCTCAGAAATTTGAGGCTAGGTTGACAATCATCGAATGTGATTTATGTCTTCTACTTCGAGCAAGTAATTTATACAGGAAGTGTCTTGGGAAATTTAATGATGTGTTTGTTAAGATATGATTTTGAAAACATATTTTCGAAAAGAAAAAGTTTTAATATAAAAAATTATATTAAAAATCTTAAAGATAGTAGTTGAATTGTAAAAGTCTATATTTAAAATAATGAGAAGGTATTATAAGACATTAAATTTATTATAGAAGCAAGAAAGCAAAAACAAAATCATCAAAAACGAAGATGGACTAAAACGTTCAACACCAAGGGCAGAGGAGAATCTGTAAACTCTCCAGTTAGAACTTTACTTCTAATACTTTTATTGGAAAGGCAAACAAAAATGGCACTCAGATACAACTTCACAAAAAAGCTGCGTGCAGAAATGAAGTATATTTAGACACAGCCTTCACGGTTTAGTTTCCAGTCCATCCATCCATCCAAAAAAACCAAAAGGTTAGCAACTTTTGGATCATCCTCAATGGTATTAGATGGAAATTTCTATTCATATCTTCCTTGAAGGAAAAAAAAAGAACAAAACAAAAAGGAATAAACTAAAAAAAATAAAATAAAAGAAAAAAGGGCCAAGTTTCTTCATGAAGCATGGGATGGATCGATCATGACCGCCTTCAAAACATCATCAGGAAGGACCTGGTGGATCATCATGCCCCATACCTGGGCTATGACCTGGACTTGTTGGCCTGAAAGCTTGAAGTTCAGTCTTCTTGTATCGGTTGTATGCAATAGTATCAACTGAGGGAGGTTTAGGACTGCTCAAAATGTGTGGGGGACCTGGCGCGTTAATCACTTTCGGTGTCAATCTTGACGAAGAAATAAACTCAAACTGCTGATGCACCAGCAAGATAACAATAACTACATAACAAATACTCGTTTTGTTGATGTTTGAAGGTGAGGCCGCCATCAGCAAAACAGGAAAAGTGGAATTCAATCGAAGTTGAGGAAGCACACGGCCAGATTTCAGATTTGGTGAAGCTGATGGCGATAACAACCAATATGCTGCTATTTAAGAGCATTGAGAAGGTCCCATTAATGGCTTTGTTGGCAATAAACAACAGCTCAACCAAACATTAAAGCACATGAAGGCACACTGAGGATATTAATGTGTAAGAAACAAGCAAACGTGGGAATATTTCCAAATATGGGAAGGATAAGGTTTCTTGACTCGTTCCATTTAAGAGAGCGTTGCCACAGCCGCTAATTGAAAGTGGTTTAAATATTTAGGGAAAGAGCAGCGGGGGGCTACGACTTGACAGCCACAAAGAATTTACTTTTTCGTTTCTGCATTTTAAATTAGCCCCGCCCCCGCCTCGGCCTGCAGAGAGATGACAGATTTAAGAAGGATTTGAGAAAGAAAAAAAAGACAAAAAAACTACTTGGGACATTACAGATTTAACAAGGATTTTGTGAACGCCAAATTGCTTCTTCCACTACACTTTTATTCGACATTCACGCAGTCTCCTGAAAATTTTACTTGCTCCATTTACCTGGCTAGGAGGAGATCGAGTATATAGTGCAACTGAAGTTTCGGAATTAAACTTAGGATTTCACCTAAACAAAACGGCATGCACACATGCCTTTTACGATTTAAGAGTCCTTCCTACAAAATAAGAATTCTGTTCACTAATATAATTTGAGCTATTTAATTTATGTCCTTGCAAATGTAAAATAATTAAATATATAATATTCTTTAATAACACTTCTCAAAATACAAAAACTCCAAACAACAAAAGATAAAATTGTGAGACCCCGTAAAATTGTAGTACTTAAATTCACCTCAAAATATATTGAGGTATTTAAAAATATTATATGAATATTTATTAAAGAAAATTCTTTTAAAAATAATTTTAGTCTAAAATTATTTCTTTAGAAAGATTTTAAAAGTCGAATATTTTATTTCAAAAACAATTTTTTTATTTAGATTACAAATTTTATTTATATGAATTGAATTGATAACTGTGATTCTTAATTTCATGGTATATGATGTATTTAAGAATGTTATGATTTAGGAATTTATGGAATTTTTAAAAATAGGAGTTAGAAAATAAGAAAATTAGCAAATAAATGGAAAATAGTGAAAAAAATGGATGAATCGGTTTTACCCAGTCGCAATATGGTAAAACCGATTGCACCACTTTAAACAGTAAAAATAGAAGTTTCTCACTACCTACAAACGGTTTTAACAGTTTGGAAAAGGGGAAAACCGATTTGGACAATCGATTTTACCCATTTCCCAATCGGTAAAACCGATTGGAGAATGGATAAAATTTCATGGAATCGGTTTTAACCGATTCAAAATCGGGTAAAACCGATTCAATGTGGATAGAATCTAGTTAATCGATTTTATCATTTTAACCAATCGGTTTAAATTAATTACTGCCTTAAGAATCGGTTACAACAGATTTATAATCGGGGAAAACCGATTCCAATCGGTACTACCGATTCCGCAATCGGGTAAAATTGATTCCCTGTCAGAATTGAAAATAAATACTTACTGCCCAAGCTACGGGCCTAGGGGTCGTTTTACCCCTAGCCTCTTGTCTCATATGGCTTTGAAGCCTATAAATACCCCTTAACTCCCTTCTAAACTTCCATTTCTGCAAATCAAAATTCCAAACTTGAAAGAAACTCTCCAAGTTTTGAAATTAGGAAAAAATATAGGAAGAAGAAGAAGGAGCAAGTTTTGACGTTGATGAGGTCATCCCTACGACAGAACACAAGTGCCCGCCATGCTTAAGGTGTGGATTTGATTCAAGTGTTCAGAAAGTAAGGACTCGAAGGGCAAGAGTTCAGACTGAGGTGAATCCAAGTTTATACAAGGGTTCTCCATTAAAGCCTCCAGCTAAGGTTCTAGGTCGAAAGACCAAAACCCAGAACAAGCCAAAAGAAGCTCAAGTGGCCGCCAGGGGTAAGAAGGTCATTTCACCTCCAGCACCTTCACGGGTCATTTATTTTGGAGAGTTCCAGACTGAATATTAGAAGTATCAATTTGAGTGGATTTTACAAGTCTTGAAAATCATCAGAGTTCTTGATTTGTTACGCGCCCTTACTTTTAAGTTCTGTTACTTTAAGGTAATTACTTAATCTGTAGTTTCTTGAAAAGAATTCTTGCAAGTTTTCTTTTAAAAAATAGGAATTACCTTATTTTTATATTTTTCCTTTTATTTTTCAAGGAGAATTTCGGCTAACCCCTTCTTGGAAGGCAACCGAAATTCTACCTCCCCTTAACCTAGTTCCTTTAGGTTTTGGGTTTTGTACGGTTTACAATTCTCATTGGCTTCCACTTTTCTTTCCTAATCCTTTTCTACTTCTTAAAGTCGCATAACCCTCTATTTAAAGAGGCCCCATGTGCATCAATAAACAAGAGAGAATTCATTGGTATAATTTGGTGTAAGGTTAATACCCCATATTTTCAAATTCAACTCATTGAACTGTAGTTAATCTTTCATGATTTCGACCTATTAGTTTCTAGAATTGTATGTTAATTAGGTTTATAATCTTGCCTAATTAAATTAGCTTTTTGCTTCAACTCGCTGCTTGGTTTATAGTTTAAAAACAACCTGATTGTTCTATTAATGCAAGTAGTGATAGGGGTTCCAAGGGATTATACTGTATTCTTTTAATTGGAGTTTTGGTTACTTTTCACACACTACAATTTTCAATAGAGAATCCACATCAGACGTGAAAGCTCCATTCTAATCCAAGGGAATTTAGCTAGAAAGCTTGAGGAATTAAGGGGTAAGAAATTTTACGTTAGAAAATGCAATCATAATGCAAAAATTTATATTTTTAGAGTTTATAAGGTTTTCTTGAAGTTTAATTTGTTCTTGAAATTTTGAACATTGGAAAAATGTTTTGAAATGTTAAACATGTTCTAGGAGGGTTGTAGAAATGGTTTTTGGCAAAAAGAATCGAAGAAAAACGAGTTTAGATACACTTTTGTTGGAAAACTTCAAGCCAAGTGAAGAACAAAAAATTCTGGGGACGAATCTTTTTTGACCGATTTGGAATCAGGGAAAACCGATTCAAACCCAAGACAAATCGGTTCTATCCGTTTGCAAAACAGATAAAACCGATTGGAAAATAGTTTTTTTCGATTTTGAAATAGAAAAATTAATTAGGGGCTTTGTTGCAATTAGTGGACCGATTTTAGCCGATTAGAAATCGGGAAAAACAAATCCAAAGTTTTCTATAAATTTTGAATCAGCTTTGACCGATTTACCCTAGGGTAAAACCGATCCAAAAGATGAAAAATTGATTTTCCACAGTTTTGATTTGTTTTTATTGTTTCTTATAAATCCTTTTATAAATTCTTGTTAAAATTATTTTAACGAGTATTTTAAGAATTTTACACCTTTATTTTCTTAAGTATTAATTTTCATAAGTTTTGTCCAATTTTGGATTAGTTGCGAAATAGAGTAGAAATAAGGGTTAAAGTATTCCTTAAATTTCAGTTTTTCGCCATAATAGTTATATTTTCTTTGAAGTTATAATTATTACGTTTTTGTAGTTATTTTTAAGTTAGATTATTTCTAAAATATTTGTTTCTACATATATATGTTTTAAATAAAAAAATAGATACATTACCGTTATGCTCTTATTTAGTTAAATTCCGAAATATGTTGGAAGTTAAAAATCTGTTAGTTGGATATAGTACTGAATTGCCGAAACTTGAAATATATGCAGATCCATTAGATAGCTAGTACGTGAGCTTCGATCTTCGGACTTTATCTCTGAAAATGGATTCCGTTTTAATGCAAATAATAATTGAACTGCACTGAATCTTGTGTGAGGCAAGTTTTGAATTATCTGCGAAAAATGCTTGAAATGCTTTTTGGATTTTGAAATACCAGTTGTGTTTACTTACCGGCTGGAGTGCATATATATGTGTGAGGATTCATATGTGCTTTCTTTGTACACTAAAACTGTTACATTTTCATGAGTTGATTCTGGATCCATTATATGATATACGGTTGATTCCACCAGCC
Organism: Leptodermis oblonga; assembly: GCA_016801395.1. Classification (NCBI taxonomy): domain Eukaryota; kingdom Viridiplantae; phylum Streptophyta; class Magnoliopsida; order Gentianales; family Rubiaceae; genus Leptodermis; species Leptodermis oblonga. The sequence goes on from CM028757.1 coordinate 17,108,171, forward strand.
GGTGTGGGGCCTGGTTGTTTGAATCTTTCGCGTTCATAATCTCGAGATTATCATTTCTAACTCAAGTATTACGGTATGGGGAATATGGTACCTATATGCATGATTTTGATAATTCAGCGAGGTGAACTAGTCTTCGTTCATCGTATATGTACACGTTGGCGAATGCCCCTCATCCTCTTTATGTATGCTGAGATGAGTTAGCCAACGTTGAGCGTACATGTACACGCTAGCGATCACCCCTTATTCTCGAGATGAACTGACTAGTTGTATTTATTATTCATATAGACCTTTAAACGACTGCCTTCATTCTCCTTTTATGTTCTTTGAATCTTGCATGAGTCATGAATGCTATTTGTTAGGATATGCTTGAATTTTATGCATGGGTATGTTTGCAACTCGGTAAATGTTTGCGAAAAACAGTGGACTCTCACTAGGCAAGGGCTCATTCCATTTTTTTGTTATTCGATTTTCTATTTTCAAAATTTTATTACAGATCTTTGGTACGAAGATGATTATGCTCACTAGGATCACCCGGAGTTTGAAAATTTTGGATACGGCTAGAAGGTGAGATTTTTAGGTGGGCTCATACTCTAATAAACTCATGTATTATAGGGTTGTGTAAGTTTTACTTTACTATAATAAATGAAAAAAATTGTTATCATGTTCTGTCAGTTCTGAGTCCTGGTGCGAACCAGACAGGCATCCGGTGAAGTCAGCCCCTTGTATGCGGGGTGGTGAATCTGGGGTATCACAAAATATTCAAATTTACTTAAAAAGTGATAATTATTTTATTTTATTTATTTATTTATTTATTGCATATTTAGCCGCAAATCATCTATCTGGTTCTCACCGTAATCAACTAGTTAACTTTTATTGAAGGTCATGGGTAGTTGTTAAATATTTCATATCAGAATATGAAAATGATAAAGAGTAATTAATAAGTTCGTTCGATTCAAGACTTATCAGTCTAAGTTTTTGGTGAAGTTGGAATCCAATTTACTTTTCTAGCTCTATGGTGTGATACGTTATATTTTGTCTGAGGGGGCAAATTCTCCAACAACTGGTATTAGAGCTGAAGGTTTGGGTCATTGCGTGTGTATCTATTAATTGACCCATTTACTCAACAAATCTCATTCTTTGCTAGGAGTACATATGAGTTTTGGTGTTGACCCATTTATTCAACAAGCTGTCAGCCCCATGTCTGGAGTATATATGGGCTATCTTGTGGATTAAGGGGTGAGCTACCCATGACAGAGGAGATTTTGAGGATTATGGGTTGGTGTTATCCCACATCGAAATCAGAGTAATGAATAAGTGAGTTAGACTCAAAACCTACTAGTTTAAACTTTTGGGACAAGTTGGGGTTTGATTTACTTATTGGACTCTATGGTGGGATGTGTTGTATTTTTTTTTCCCCCGAAGGGGAAAATTTCCCAAAAACTAGTATCAGAGCTCAAGGCTTGGGCCGTTGCTTGTGCACCTTTTAATTGACCCAGTTACTCAGTAAGCCTTATTCCTCGCTCAGAGTATATATGTGTTTTAGTGCCCATTTACTCAAGAGACTGCTAGCACTTTTTTCAGAGTAGATATGGAGGTAAAGAGAGGGGAACTAGTCCTAATAGGGAAGATTGTTGAGGGATATGGGTAGGTGTTAATTTCTCAAATCGAAATATGAGAGCTATAGAGTAATTAATAAGCAAGTTGGGCTCAAGACCTAAGAGCTTAAACTTTTGAGTTAAGTTGGATTTCAATTTGCTTAGTAAATTTTATAATGGGATGTGTTGTATTTTCTCCCCACATGGGCAAAATCTCCAACAATTTCCAATATCATATTTTTGTTCATCTATGAATTTCTTTTCTAATTGTTTTATCAAGAGTTCCTTTTTTATACATTGAATCAGTTGTTGGATTTTCTTTTGTATTTACACTTCTCAAACCTAAATGGATATTTTCTTCGAAATATAATAAAAACCTAATAAAGTTCAAACATAAAACACTAACCATATATATAATCTATCTATGCACAAATAAATACATCAAATTAATTAATCAATTTATGATATCCATGTTTTAGATCAGCATAGCTAACTTATATCACATGATCACAATGACAAAGAAAAAAAGAAAAGAAAAAATTTTGTGTTAGCTGCTGATATTGCAAGGTGATAGTGTTGGAAACATGAAATGATAGTTGAGCTGGCTCGACGTCGAGAATAATGAAACCAAATGGAATAGGAATTGTAGAAGAAAAAAAAAATACAAGGCAAACATGCAACAATAATATTGTATGTGTACTATTAAATAACAAAAGTGAATGACAAATGAGTTCACTAAATTATTGCAAAGTTAGCCTTAGGTAACTAAACTTTAAAAATCTTAAAGCAGGTCATCCAATTCATTCAAAAAGTTTCCCATGGGGTCATTTTGTCAAACACTTTTGTTAGGAGCTAACAGAATGAATTTTTTCAGGGTATATAGCTCCGAAAGTATTAAGGAGCCAAATTTCATCTCTTGTCCTTCCTTATCTTAAATAGTCCAAATTAATATAACACTCTTCTTTTATATGAGAAATGATGAAACACAATCTGACAATAAGCAATGGAATCTGGCTCTTTCCTCTATGGATTCCTAAACTACTCTCTGAAATTCTGTAATAACCTGGAATATCGGCTATCCCTCCTAAACTCCACTCCAATGCTTAAGTTAGTAATAGAAAAAGATGAATAACAGTAAAATAATTAAGAGCTTCATAATTAAAGGTATTCTAAGTAAAAGTTGCGTACCTCAACTTAGTGCATTTCCCTTTGTACTTATAGAATTTGGTTTACTTTTCCTGCCAGTTTGATTTTGCTTATGTAACCACCATCCATATTTAACTCTTTGTGTAACTGCACCCCCCCCCCCCCGGGTCGTTACTATTGTCATGGTTGCCATTAACTTCCCCTTAAAAGGCCAAACCATTACCCTTCTCACAAATTATTACTTCCCTCGCTGCTTGATCCAACATCCAGCATTGAGTTTTTGGCCTTCTACCGTAATCTAACTTTTAACTGCCTTCCACTAATAGTTTAAACATCTTTACTTCTTTAAGAATTTTTCTATATATGTTTCCATTTCCACAACTTGTCTTCCAAATACTTGCACCGATATCCACTCAATGTACCGATATTCACACAGTTGTACCTCCATCTATGTTATACTTTCTGTGGGCCAAATGCTTACTAGGCTAGGCCCAATCTAGATGCTGGTCCAAGCACACCAAGAAGGAATTCCGACACCGCAGATCCTCTCTCAGTTGTACTCACTACCCCTTATTCTCGATCAAAGGGAGTATAATTAATAATAAATAATCAATCATACAAAATATACTCAAAAAGTTTTAACTATCATAAAAATTATATAAATATAAAAAAAAGTACAACTAAGAAAACAAAGTTCGCAAATATTAAAAAAGAGAAAGAAATTTTTTTTATTGTGATGGTGCTATACAATGGTGAACAATTTCCATCAGCGATGTTATGGGTTTGCTTCCCAGGCGGTCACTGGAGCCAAGCTAATGTGTCATGTTGACTATAATGTTGGACTGCTGGGTGCTTGTTGCTGCTTCTCGCTCGGTTAGGGTTCAAAGCGATGTAGGTGGATTTGAGGATGAGATTTTTATTTCACGTTACTCTTTTCTACCTCTTTCTTATATGTTTACTTTTCTCTCTCTCTTAAGTAAGACTATCACATTTTATTCAAGAGAAAATAAATAAGTAAAAGAAATTGATGCAAAAATCTCAATTCAACATTTAACGTGTTTGCAGCATTTTCCCAAAGGTAAAGCTAAATGTGCAAAGGATAAAAATAAGGTCATCAAGAAGCCTAAACATTTGCCCAAGGCTAAGAAAGAGAATAAGACACCTAAATTTGATGATCTTTATAAGGGATACATTCAGTGAGCTAAGTCATTTGATCCTTTAACCATTCCAAAAAAAAGTAATCCAAGGGGCTTAAGTGATTTAAGAGTATGACAAGCCCAGTAGTTCGGTCAAATAGAGGTCCAAGACAGAAAATGTGAATAAGCCCGAAAAGAAGGAATCCAAAGGTGTGTGAAAATGGGTTTCGTGTATTAAATCAACTTGATTGACAAGTTGAAGAAGAAGCAATATGAGTTTATGATTTTATTGTAGCTTTCTTAATGAGTAGTGATAAAATCTCGAGGTTCTTGAAAATTTCTAATAGTTTCTTGACGTGATCATGAAGGTTCAAATAAGTTTCTTGAAGATTCTAGAAAGTTCTTGGCTTACTTCTTGAAAAATGGTCTTTGAAGACTTTAGAAGTCATGAAGGGTATTTTGTAATTTGTATGCATGCAGCTATGGTTAAGGGGACCCATGCCAAATGGATAGAGATTGCAAGAAGGTGGCGATGAAGAAAGGAAAGTATGAGCTGAATTGATTTCCTGATTGTATTTGGTTTTATTATTTTAGTAGTTTTCTTTAAAGTTTACATGTTGTTTCCTTAAAAAGATTAGGTCATTTCCTAGTAGGACAGCTTCTATGTTTCCTATGAGAAGATTAGCTTGTTAGTTAGTTTTCTAATCATTTTTAAAGTAGTAGTTCAATTCCTAGTGTTTTTTGGTTTTATTGTTCATCTCTTTTATCTATAAATAGGGGAGGCTGTCTTCATAATAAAGTATATTTAATTCAGATTAAACAAAAATTGGTGTAAGGCTATTAACCTTATTTTTGAATATTACTCTCCTAGAATGTATGCTTGAATTAATTACTTTAATATAATTCACCATTTTTTTGTGAAACTAGTAAGGGTTAAGTTAATTGCTCCACTTAGCTTCAGGTAGTTCAAACCCTAGATCAGAGCATTCAAGTGAATGCTTGAACTCTATAACTAGGCATTCTTAGGATATTTGCATCATGGATTTTGGCGATTCACATCCAAAATAATCATTTTCTTCCTCCCAACTATTTGTTTCAACACAGTTTCATCAAACCAATGCACCCTCCTCCAATTCCAATTGGCAGTGCAGTGCAGCAAATGATAGCTACAGCCTATGAGATTGCTGAGCGCGGACGACATACGACAATGGAGGTGTTTGGCTGTGCTTGGCAGGGTAGAGTTTAGCAGGGGGATTTTTTATAAACTACTAATACTACCCTAAGCTACTAGTGCAAGGGGAGACGGTCGCAATGGATTTCCCCCTAGATTTGCAATTGCGTGTGTACGTGGTGGTGGAGAGAGATAAGAGTGAAGGTTGAAAAAGATATACTCAAAAAGTAAAATTTGTCTTACTTGAGACTTTTGTGATTTTTTCTCGTTTAGATGAAAATGGCCATAAAAAAACTCATTCCATTAGCTCCTAATAAAGGTGATGTGACGTAAAAAGTCCGGATCTGGATGCTTCGGGTGGCTGATGAAGATCTTGAAGGTTTTGGCTCAGATATGGGGAAACTATAGGTTGGTAAGACTGCCTTCTTGATAAACCTGGTAATGGAGATAAGAAACAAAAATGAAGCGGGGCTATCCCCTCGGTTCCACTCCGACGTTCAAGTTAGTAGAGTATAGGAATAAAACTGTATTGACCAAGAGCTTAAACTTGTAAAGAATCACGTACCTGATTTTATCTGATGTCTGGGTATATATAGCTCACCTAGCCTGCCTTCTGCCTTGATCTGAGCTGTAGCATTGATTGCACACCTTAATTGCCTCTAGCCTTGATTAGCTCAGCCTTTATTGCCTTAGTAACGCCTTAACTATTTATGGCTCGGATAAGGCTCCTTTGCCATTATTACTACGCGTAACTCCTGCATAAGTTTAGACCCAGATTCCCAGCCCTTAATGTAGCCTATTTTTTTTTTCATTATTACTGCTGGTCCGACCTAAGCCTTCTTTTAAACCTGGCTACTTCAATGGCCTACCGACCTAAGCTTTTCCTGGCTCAGTCATACTTAACTCCTGCCGACCTAAACATGGATTTGGTCATTTTATACTATTGTCTTCTTGTTACTTAGATTCTCTTTTGCCTATTGGGCCAAACCCAATGGGTCCCATTATTTTTGTACACCAACAAGCCCCCCCAGTATTGTGTTTTACTAAACTGAGCTAAAACATGATACTTACCAAGCTAGCCACTTACTGATTCTAGCCAAAGACTATGTTGCCCTTCTTTTTTTCTTTTCTTATATAGCCCTTCATGCCCCCCTCCCCCCAAGAGAATAAATAAGGTCTTGCATTATATATTCGATGTGTATGTGCCTGACCCCTACGTATCCGACCTTAAGAATCCCTGCCCCGACCTAAGTGAATTTTAGATGCTAAGCTCCCACTGCCACTGTCCGACCTAATACGAGTTGACCGACCTACTGACAATTATGGCTAAATAAAGTGTTATGCTGAGCTACTGACAACTTTGACCGACCCAAAATAACCAAGAAGTAAGACAAATAATTAACCAACTACATACCTTTGCGGACGACCTAACAAAGCATGGGCTACCCTTTTGACGGGATGTGAAAGGACAAGCACATGGACTTGCAGACATAATGATGGTACCACGATCTCTGACGCATACGGTTCAACTTCCCACGCTTTGCCTTAATTCTCGCTTCCACGTCCCCCTTTTTTTTTGAAAATTTGCCTACCTTTTTGGTTCTACGTCCCTTTTCCCTAACTGTCATACCTTAAGTATTTAAACCAAAAAAACCTAATCTTTGCCTTTACACATTTCACAAACTTTCCTTTTCCCCTTAGCCTTCCTGTGCCTTCATCTTCGTCTCCATTACTGCTGCCTCCGTACTTTCGCCATACTTAAAGAAAATTCCATGGCTGATGAAAGAAGCTCCTCTACCGGCTTTCCTCCCGTGAACCGTGCAAAAGGTCAGTGCCTTCCTCTTTCTCCTTCATGTGCTTTAAGTTCCGAGGCTGCTCTTAGCCAATCATTGTCTAGGCCTAGATCTCCGGTGCGTCTAATCCAAACCTTCATCCCCTTCCGATTAGAAACCGTAGAACCGTCCACCTTGTTGATATAAGCTTTGAAGACTTAGTAAATGCCTCTTCACCCACAGAACTTTTAGCTAGCAATAAGAACCTAGTCCTGAAATCCTCCAGGAGGAAAGCGAGATCACCTCTCCCTGATTGAAAAATTCTGCCAGACTCTATCGCTATTGATATGCCTTCGATGGATACGGCCACTGCGCCTCTTAGATTTCACCCAATGAGATTGCCAGTGAACTATCCCAAGAGGATTTAGAAACCTTACAGTCAACCCATTATTTTGACCTGTCCGTTCTGACCCTACTACCTACTATTGAAGAACGAGTAAATATTACCTTTGATGGTTGGATTGCTATCTATGAGCAACACCTAAAATCAGGGCCAAGATTCCCTACCCCAGCCTTCTTTACCGAGCTATGCAACCATTTTCAGTTTGGTCTGAGCCAATTCATTCCCAATGCCTTTAGGTTTTTAGTTGGTTTCCTATGTGTTTTCTCTGGAGCCCAAGTGTAACCTTCCTTAGGTCTGCTTCTTCAATATTACACTATCCGCCAATATCTCATAGGCCTGGGCTGGATAAATCTGCATAAAAGAAGAAATGAACCCCCTCTAATAACTTACTTACCTGATGCCATAAAAAATTGGAAGTCCGTAAAGCCAATCTTCCCTGCCGATAGGAGAAATTATTCCTGCCAGAGAGCTAAACCCAGGATACATCTGACCCCATATTGATGTCACAATGCAAAGTGCTAGAATCTTTTACTCAGAAATACTCAGTCACCTATCCCTCGGAGGCCTTCTTAGTTTTGGCTGAGCTAAGCCGAGCCCCCAATGTCAAGGGTGAAAGTAATAATCTGCTTCAAGCTTTTAGTTATAGAATTGTGGTTTTAGCTCGGTTTTCTTATGTCTTTATGTTTTATCTTGCAAGTGGGTTTAGCGGTTTTGGCAGAAAGAGAAAGTACAACCGACAGATGACCACCACCTCCAACTCCACTCAAAAGCCTGCTGCGGAGATTGACCTGACCCAAGAAGGGGAGGGGGCCGACCTAGAAGTCTCTCAGCCCACGGAAGCCCTGGGCTTCTAAGAAGGCCTGATCGACCTCCGAAGAAATTCAAACAGCGAGGAAAGCTAAAGCCCCCCCCCCCCAAACCAACCCAGGTCTACCTTTACTGGCAGGCCCGATCCTCGGGGCTGAAGTCCTTAGCCCGGATGAGCTGCTGGGGCCGCTGGACTCCGCAACTAAAGAAATGATGATTATTTTGAAGGATGTGAAAGAAATGCCAGTCTCTTTAGCCCGCCCAATATACCAGCCTCATCTATCAGAGCCCTAATTTAGAGACCAGATGCCTTACAGGAAGATAATGAATGACTCTCACAATTCCTTTAGGGAGATTGTTGAGGCGAGCAACCGGATGAAGCTGAATATAGAAAAGATGAATGACCTGGCTAGGAATGTCAGCCAAGAAGAAGCCATGATTGCCACTCATAATAAGTGGGTAAATTCTAAATTCCGATCTTACTGCCTGAGATAGCTTGATTTTTAAATAATTACTGGTGTTATGTATACTTTTTGTTGTAGGTTGGAGTAAATTTTGGAGCCACGGCCAAAAGGAATATAGCCTTGGATATCTTATCTCAAAGCTATGAACAAGAAAGGTTGAAAAGGCCGACTAAGGACATAGATGACCTCAAGATGAAGCTTGGCGTGGAGTCCAGTAGAGTCACCGACCTCCAGTCAAAGAATACTGAGTTCTATCAGGAGAGCCAAAGACTTAGTACTAAGGCGAGTCATTTGGAGACTCATAATGGAGGACTGCAGGTGGAGGTCAAAAGCCTAAAGGAAAAGGTCAATGATCTGGAAAAGTCTCTGTCTGAGGAGAAGGAAAGGTCGGCGGGGTTACTGGGCCCAATAGGGGTGGAGAAGGCATGTCTAGCTGTAGTGAAGGCTTCTAAGGAGGGACCCTTGCTGGAGCTAATGAATTGTCAGTTCATGGAGCTGATCCAGTGCAGCTACACCTTGTGCTGGGATGAGACAAGAGGCCCTAGGTCCAAGGAAGGGCTACCGGAAGAGTCCCTTGCCCACAAGTCCTTACTGGCTCCCGGTCAGGATCCTTATGATCTGATTGATGAGGTGAAGTAGGAATGCCAAGACATGGGCATACCGCTTCTAGAAGAGGCTGAAGAAGAAGAGGTTGCTGATCTGGGCGGGCCTGCTGACCAGGAGGCTACTTCTCAAGCCGCACTAGCTTGATTTTTCTTGATCTCTGTTTACGAAACAATTTTTTCCTGCTTTTTGGATATTTTTTAACTGTTTTTGTTGGGCCGACGGATGGGTTTTCTGGCATAACTGCTATTAATGCTCTAACTTGATTTTTCCACTATGGTATTTGATGATCTTCTGTTTATACTTAATATTTTCTTAAGTGTACTGCATTCCAAGCCCAAGGAACTAACTTGCCTTGTAGATCTTCCAAAACATAACTACCTGTAGACCGAGCTTCCACTACTCGGTATGGCCCTTCCCAACTAGACACTAACTTTCCTTGATCTTGCGGTTTGCTGATAGCTTGGTTTCACAAAACCAAATCTCTGGGTACAAAGGCACAATGCCTTATGAATCCATCAAAATGTTGTCGAACTAAATTTTTGTAGTTTTTCTGATGTACATAGGCCGTATCTCAAACTTTTTCCAACAAATCCAAGCTAAGCTTTAAATTTTCTGATTTCGACTTCTTTCAAAGTGCATGACCCGGGGTGCATTATTTTGTACCTCTGGGGCTATGACTGCATTAACCCCAAATGCTAACTTAAAAGGAGTTTTTCCCGTAGCGACCTTAGGTGTGGTTCGGTGACACCACAATACATGAGGTAACTGCTCCACCCAACTCCTGCCTTTATCTTCTAGTCTGGTTTTAAGTCCATGTAGTAAGGTCCGATTAGTGAGCACCACTTGCCCATTTGCTGGAGGATGAGCTACAGCTGCAAAACATTGAGTAATTCCTAACTTAGTACATAATGCCGTGAATTCTATGGATTTGAACTGAGTCCCATGATCCGAGATAACAGAGTTAGATATGCCAAATCAACAAATAACCTGTATCCATAAAAACTGAGCTACGGAGCGTCCTATAATATTTGTTAATGCCTTGGCTTCTACCCACTTAGTAAAATAATCTATGGCCACAACTAGATACTGGCAAGAACCGACCTTAGGAAAAGGACCCATAAGATCTATCCCCCATTATGCGAAAGGCCAAGGTGCTACTATCCTCGTAAACCTATATGCCGGCAACCTATGAATTGGTGCGTGATGCTGAGAACTGGAATAGTGCTGAGCATACTTCGCTGTTTCATGAAATAGGCGGGGCCAATAAAATCCAGCCCCGATTATTTTTAGCTAAATTTCGAGCCCCAATATGGGATCCACAATCTCCCTGATGTATTTCCCTAAGCACAGCTACTGCTTCCCCTGGCTCCTAGCATTTTAAGGAAGGCATTAAAAAGGCTCTTTTGTATAGATTCTCTCCAATAATCTGATAATGTTCTACTTTCCTCCGTATTCGCTGAGCCTCTTTCCTTGATTCGGGCAACGTGCCATCCTGCAAATACTACCATAAAGGAATTCACCAATCCTGACCTTCGAATATGGGTAAAACTGTGGTCTCGACACTTTTGGTTAAGTGAGAATAAACTAAAGAAGCTAATATAGACAACTCATCTGCATTTGTGTTTCTCCCTCGTGGGACCTGCTCTATAGCCCATTTCGTAAAAGTTTGCAGCAACTATTGTACCAATGCTAAATACTCTCCTATCTGCCTATCTTTAGCCATATACTCTACCAAAACTTGTTTGACGACCAATTGTGAGTCTGAACAAATTTTCAAGTTTCGGACCCCCAATTTTTGAGCTAACTTTAGACCAGCTACTATGGCCTCATATTCTGCTTCATTATTAGTAGCTTGGAAATAGAACCGTAGAGCATATGTTTAAGCATCCCCGGCTAGGCTGGTGAGAATGAGTCCAGCACCGATCCCGACTGACTAGAAGCACCATCCACATAAAGTATCCATGAATCATCGCCTTTTGTAAGTGACAAAGGAAGTCCAGCTCCATGGGGTGAAGCCTATGATGTTTCTTGGGTATCGGATATCCCCTCTGCTAAAAAATTAGCTAGTACCTGGTCTTTAATAGCTGTTCGAGGCGTAAAGGTAATCTCGTAACCGCCTAGCTCGATGGCCCATTTAGTAAGACGACCTGACACTCCAGCTTTTTGCAAGACTGCTTTAAGTGGGGCATTGGTATGAACAGTGACAGGATGTGTATCAAAGTAAGGTCGAAGCCATCGAGTAGAATGGACTAAAGCCAAAACTAATTTTTCCAAACTGGAATAATTATTCTCTACAGCCTGTAAAACTTTACTAACAAAATAGATGGGTCTTTGAACCCGATTATCATCTCTAAGCAAAACTGAGCTAATCACAAATTCAGTGGTAGCTAAATACATGAATAACCATTCCTCAGGAACTGGCATGGTTAAAGACAGTAAAGAAGCTAAAGAAGCTAAATATGATTTTAATTGTTCAAAAGCTACCTGACATTCTGGAGTCCAAACAAACCTATCTAACTTTTTCAAAATTTTAAAAAAGGGTAAGGCTTTTTCTGCAGACCGAGCTAAAAACATATTTAAAGCAGCTAATCTACGCGTTAATTAATGTACCTCATGAATTGACCTAGGAGAGTGCATTTGTAAAACATCCTCTACTTTCTTAGGATTAACAGAAATACCACCTTCAGAGACCATGTAACCTAAAAACTTACTGATGTAGCCCCAAAAATACACTTTTTAGGATTTAACCGTAATTTATACTAAGCTAATGTTTCTAGTGTTTTGCGAAGATCAAGTAAATAAGCAGATTCATTTCTACTTTTGACAAACAAATCATCAACATATGCCTCCATATTTTGACCTAACTGTTTCTTAAGAATCTTATTGACCAAGCATTGGAAAGTAGCCCCAGCATTTTTTAAGCCGAAAGGCATATTAATGAAACAATAGGTACTTTTGTCCGTGATGAATGATGTTTTCTCTTCATCCTTCTTAGCCATGAAAATTTGGTGATAACCCTTGTATGCATCCAAAAAGTTAAGAAAGTGAAACCCAGCTATGGCATCGATCAGAATGTTGATTAAATGTAGAGGGAACCAATCCTTGGGGCAGGCTTTGTTTAGATCTGTAAAAATCTATGCACATATGCCAGGTGCCATCTGGCTTAGGAACTAACACAAGATTAGCTAGCCATTCAGGGTAATCCACTTCTCGAATAATACGTACCTCCAACAAAGCGTTGACTTCGATCTCCACGTATTTACTGCGTTCTCCACCGAAATTACGCTTCCACTGGCAAACTGACCTATACTAGCATCAATGGATAACCTGTATTCAATGATATTTCGAGAAATACCAGGATATCTCTGGACCCCAAGCAAAGACCTCCGCAAACTCACGTAACAAGTTAAGTAAATCGTGCTCTAACTGAAGGGATAAATCAGCTCCTACCTTGATTACCTTATTTGTGTCGGCAGCCAGGGGAATGGCCTTAACCTCAGCTCTAGCTTCAATAAACCGTTCTGAGCGGCCTGTGGGATCTTCCAGGTTGGTGATATCAATAATGTGAGATGTACTGCCCTCAAGAATAACTGGTGGTGCTCGTGATGCGGGGGTCGGTGGGACTACCTGAACAACGGGTAAACTGAAATGCAATGGCACCTGTTCTTTTAGCAAAGCTATATAGCATTGCTTAGCCTGTTTAGCATCACAACGAAGAGAAGCCACACCATCCATGGTAGGAAATTCAAAAGCATATGCATGGTAGAAGTAATTGCCTGAAACTGATTTAATCCAGGCCGGCCTAGGTACACATTGTAAAGTGATGGCTCATCTATGACCACAAAATCTATGGTTTCTGTACGTTTTAGCTGGCTAGTTATCAAGGTAACTGGTTTGCTTAACTACCCTGTAGGAATAACATGGTGGTTGCTAAAGCCAATCAAAGGTGTTCGCACCAGATCTAATCGGACCTTATGCAACTAACATCATGCTAGTGCCTTTGTAGTATTTATATTACTAGAGCTACCAGTATCTAATAATGTCCTACGCACTTGAAAATTAGAAATGTAATAATCAATAACTAGGGAATCATCTCAATTATAAGATAAGAAATGATCACTGTCATCAAAGGTAATAACCGAGGCCATAGGATCTGCCTTACGCTTACCTAGGATACCATCCCTTTGACGATATACCTGTTTTCTTTGGCGGTTCGAATCACCTTGGGTCAGCCCCACAGCTATGGTGTTTACAACTATAGCTATGGTTAGGTCGGCACCAACACCTGCATGCGAGGCCCGGGGGTCAGGTTGAGAGCACTTCCGGGCAAAATGACCAAGCTCCCCAAATCTGTAACATCCAGTAGACTGCTCCCACCCAGTAGAAGCTGGAGGCTTAAGTAGAGGACCCATTTAGGTATATTGAGGTAACTTCTCAGCTTGGATAAGTTTTGCTATTTCTGAAGCTAAATCCTTGCAGTCGTTAGTGTTATAACCAATATGTCTATGATAATTACAATACCTACTAGGATTTAGTTGATCCGTGGGGCCAGGTATGGGATGAGCTGGAGGAAATAACCCTTGATGCTGGATGGTTTTATATATGTCCACCCATGGCACGAAAATGGGCTCGATCACCTGCAAAGCATTAACACCGACCCTAGTCCTTGGACCAGCATTAGCAGTACCCACAAAGTTTTGCCTCTTCCCCTCTCCAGAGTTAGGAATAGGGGAAGAAGCTTTACGCTTACCATAAGCATAAGAAAGTTCTCTCTCTCGTTCCTGTTTAATTACCGCGGCATCCTCAATAACAGAAAAATTTGTAGCCGTAACCATCATTTCAAAATAAGAATGCTGGGTCTAATAGCTAATTCAGTGGCTAATGGCCCTGAGCGTAATCCATTGATGAATGACCCCATCATGATTCTATCATCTTTTTCATGATACTGCCTAGATTCTACATTAAAATGGTTTATATAGGCCTGCAACCCTTCACCCACCCTTTGCATTATATTCATTAGATTGGAAATGGGTTTAGATAAGATTTTACTGCCCATGAAATTAGCTAAAAATAAATCCCCAAACTGTTCTAATGAATGAATAGAATTACAGGGCAGAGTACAATACCAATTAATTGTCTAACCCTTGAGGATTAGGTGAAACGTCATGCAACGATTAGCGTCAGATAGATTAGTGGCATCCATCACACTCATGCATTGCATCCAATTAGCTGTTGGGTCAGCGGTGCCATCATATTCGTCAATATTACCTAAACCTTTGTAGCCTGGCAGAAATTGAGCTATCTGGATCTCCCAGTCAAATCGATGAGAAATGTAAGAGGTGGGCCCGACCCATCCTTGCTGAGCATATCCAGATCTGATACGATTGATTGTCCGGGTTGGGCATATCCCATCTGACCTGGCTGAAACCCCCATACCAGAATAACTAAGCAATGAATCCCCGGTTGCTAAATCTCTAGTATTAGCCCTAGTATAATAACTTAGATTGAACAAAAGAGGATATCCAGTAGGAAACTGTACAGCTCGGCTTGTGCCCCCGCCATATTGTTGAAATTGGGCAAAATTTGATGGGATCATAGATCCGGGATACCCAAACAGACCTACCTCAGGACCAAGCTGACCTTCCTGACCTAAGTGACCCCCTACCCCTCTCGAAAAGGGGAAAGGCAAACTTGAAGCAAGAGGGAAACCACCAGACTAAGCGACAGGAACTCCAAAAGGACCCAGGAAACTAGGGTGAACATGAGCGTAGGGTAGGGTAGTGTAAACATGAGGGGCGGCAGAGAGGCCAGTGGGACCAGAGCCATGATTAGAGAAAGAAAATGAGTCAGCCCACCCAGGGTAAGGGGGACAACTAGAGACTAGACCGGGAAATCCTGGTGGAGGAGGCAAGCTTGAATTCAAATCTGTAGTTAGGACGGCTATTGGGTAGGATAGAGCGAAACTGGCACCATGTGCAATAGAAGTAACAGGCAAGGAAACTGCTGAAGTAACCTACGAAACAGGAAGATCTTTAATAGTAATAATTTCAGGGACAGTTGTAGTGACGCTAGAAATAGGAAGCCCCAAGCCAGAAGCAGGGATTGCCCGAGGGCCAGGATTAGCAAAACGAAACATATGAGGAAATAAACGATAAAACTTCTCTCGCTCAGCCTGTTCTTATTGAGGGGTGAGGGACACGGTGGTGGAAACCACTAAAGCAGAAGACGTGACTGCGATGGTGGTAACAGTCGGAGTTACGGTGGTGGGAACCACCGTAGCAGTGGGTGCAACTATCGAAGCAGCAGTGGAAGTAGTGACGACATAGGAAGAAGAAGCATCGGCTACAGAATGCTCTTGCGTTATAATTCCAACAAATTTCTTTAAATTTTGGAGAAAATTTGATGAAAAAATAGTCAATCAAACGTTCCTCACAGACAGCGCCAGTTGTTGTGAAGTAAAAAGTCTGGATTGGATACTTAGGGTGGCTGATGAAGATCTTGAAGGTTTTTGCTCGGATCTGGGGAAACTATAGGTCGATAAGACTGCCTTCTTCATAAACCTGGTAATGGAGATAAGAAACAAAAATGAAGCAGGGCTATCCTCCTGGTTTTACTCCGACGCTCAAGTTAGTAGAGCATAGAAATAAAACTGTATTGACCAAGAGCTTAAACTTGTAAAGAATCACATACCTGATTTGACCTGATGTTGGGTATATATAGCTCACCTAGCCTTGCCTTCTACCTCGCTCTGAGCTGTAGCATTGATTGCACACCTTAATTGCCTCTGCCCTTGATTAGCTCCGCTTTACTGCCTTAGTAACGCCTTAGCTATTTATGGCTCGGATAAGGCTCCTTCGCCATTATTACTGTGCGTAAATATTGCATAAGTTTAGACCCAGATTCCCAGCCTTAATGTCACCTATTTATTTTGTCATTATTACCATTGGTCAGACCTAAGCTTTCCTTTAAACCTGGCTCAGACCTAAGCTTTCCTTTAAACCTGGCTGCTTCAATGACCTACCGACCTAAGCTTTTCTCAGTCATACCTAACTCCTGCCTACCTAAACATGGATTTGGGCATTTTATACTGTTGTCTTCTTGTTACTTAGATTCTCTTTTGCCTATTGGACCAGGCCCAATGGATCTAATTATTTTTGTGCACACCAGAAGGTGTTTGACGAAATTATCCCATCAATTTTTTTTTGAAACAATACCACAAAATGGGTGTTCAACACCCGTTGACCCTAAAAAATGGTATAAGTGAAAGAAAAAAAAAACACGGAGCATGGACACCGAGTATGAGAAACTGGTCAGTGTGTCTAAAAGTGAGCAAAGTATTAGGTCGAGCACAATAAGGTAAAGGATAAGCCCAAAGGAAATAAAAATGAAAAAGCCCAAAAAGGATGAGAATAAGGTAAGAAAAGTTAGTCCAGTAGAATATCATATAGCTGGGCTAAAATAGGTTAGACCAGCATAGAAGTATGTAACTGAGCCTAAAGGCTTTTAGTCAGAATAGAAGCACATGGCTAGGTCGCAAGGGAATAACTAGGAGGTGGAAATTTAGATTATTATTATTGGCAAGAATTATGCAAGGCATTAAAAACAGAAGAGCCAGATTCGGGCCATAAGAGGGCAGTAGACCAGGAAGGCATCAAAGGTTGAGGGTGTCATTAAGAATGAGGCAAATAAGGTGGGCATTAAAGGCTATAATCCAGAAATGGCATAAGGTGAAACTATATATACTCGCATTTTTAACTAAAAAAGGTAAGCAAATTCATATACTTTGAGCACTCAGTCAATGCAGTTTCTCTCATACTTGTTACTAACTTGATCGTTGGAGTGGAATAGGGGAGATAGCCTTGATTATGTTCTTGTTTCCATTCTTAGGCCAGATTAAGGCATGTTCTTGCTGGGCTAAAGAACTTCATATCTGGGCTATACGTTCAAGCTGCCGAGGTATCGTATTCTTGGGCATTTTGTGTCACATCAACTGGTGCCGAATGTAGGGATCGTTTGATTGTCTTTTTGATCAAATTTTCCTCACATCCAAAGAAATTTATTGGAGCAATGATGCAAGGTACTCAAGGATCAGATGCCTCCAACCCTGGCGTGACAAGGGACGATGTTTCTACTGTAAATACTTCTATTGTGACCACTCCGGTGACTAGTATTATCTGGTCCACTGTGACTCCTGTGGTTTCATCATCAATTATTATGACCGAACAACAAGAGCAATATGAACGTGAAAAGTTTTACTGGTTGTTCCTTTTCTCGCACATTTGACTCCTCGTGTTCCGAAGGTAAGCCCTATACCCAGTCTCGGGCTACTTGTTTCAACTATGGTTACTTCAGGGCTAGAAATTATTAACATCGAGGATCCACTCATCTCACAGGTAGCAACTACTTTAAGTTTACCCATAACCTCTTTTGTGCAGGGTGCAGGAGTATTATTTCACCCGGTCAGAGGTATGTCACGATCTGCACCGGCACCCGGGTTAACCATGCCCCTACCCGTGATTTCTTCTATTGGGACCACTTTCTGGGCTATCCAGGGGAGGGGAGAAGGTATTTTGCTTGGTTTTTGGGAGAGATGAGTGGGCCTAGAGGGTTTCCTAGGGTCCATCAGTCATTTGCTGGTTATTCTTCTGGCTTCTTCGAGACTCCACCCGTTTATACTACCATTTCACATGCTCAGGCCCAACCAAATTTATCGAGCCATCCAAGGTTTATGGGGACATAGCCTGGGGGGATCCCCAAGCACAAACTCATCATGTTCATTTTCCCAAAAAGGGGGGGGGTATAGGGGTGGTAAGTGGTGTATACCAGCATTATGGGGTAGGAAAAAGTAGAGTCATGTAGCCACCAGTATACTATCCACCTTTGATGAACTCGGGGTATTATACAAGGGTGTAGCTCATTTGGGCTATAGGGGACCACAGGTGGGTCATTCGGGTTAGGAGTACCACAATCGAACGTATCAGGGTATCCACAATATGGGGGTTTAACATTACCTGGGTCTAGTTATGCGGAATGTATGAGTGTTATAGATGCTGCAAATTTTTCCGATGCCAATCGGTGCATGACGTTTCATCTCACCCTAAAGGGCCATGCAATTAACTGGCATTTTTCTTTACCCCGCAATTATATTCACTTTTTAGATCAGTTTTGTGACTTATTTTTGGCTAATTTCATAGGGAATAAGATTTTGTCTAAACCAATTTCACATCTCATGAATATTACTCAACAGGTTGGGTAAGGGTTGCAAGCCTATATAGATCGTCTTAATATTGAATCTAAGCACCCCATGAAAAAGATGATAAGACTTTGATGGGTTCATGTATCAACAGGTTAAGATCGGGTCTTTTAGCTACTGAGTTGGTTATTAGGCCCCCTTTTATGTATTTAGATATGATGGTTACAGCTACTAATTTTGCTGTAATTGAGGCTGCGGAGGTCACAAAAAAAGAATGGGAAGCTGGGCTCTTAGATAACTATGGTAAAAGGAAAGTTCTTCCCCTGTCCCACATCAAGGCGGGGGTAAGAGGGAGAATTTTATAGGTACTACTAATACCGGGTCAAGGACCGAGACAGGTGTTAATTCTTTGCAAATTGTGGAACCCGTCTCGGAATCGAGGGCAGATACTTACGCTGCCATTCAGAATCAATCGTTGCTACCCCCAACTTGACCTATCACAGGCCCTACTAATAAGTTAAATCCTAGCAGGTATTGTAATTATCATTAACATATTAGTCATAATACTAATGATTGTAGGGATCTGGCTTCGAAAATAGCCAAACTGATTCAGGCAAGTAAGTTACCCAGTATTCTCAATTGGGGTCTCTTCCGAAGTCTCAATTTGGGACTAACTGAGACAAATGAGACGGTTGTTTTAGATGTGCAGAGTTAGGCTATTTTGCTCCAGAGTGTTCTTAGCCTGACCCAAGGGCTCCTTAAGTAGGCTCAGTCTCTAAGCCAGTTATTGTAAGGATCGTTAATACTATCGCTGGTGGACCCACCATATGAGACTCCAATAGACAACGAAAATAGGCCTATCGACAGGTGGATGGTATTTTGGGTAAGCGAAAGGTAGATCTTATGGCCTCTTTAATTACATTTGGAGACAATGATCATTTTCTGTTTTATCATTGCGATGATGCACTTGTTATAGACTGTTACATCTCTAATTTTCAAGTTCATAGGACAGGAATTGATTTCGGTAGTTCTAGCAATATTATTACTACTAATGCTTTATAGGACTGTCAGTTACATAAGGCCCGGTTGAACCTGGTGCACACACCTTTAATTGGTTTTGGAAACCATCATGTGATCACCACTGGTTGATTAAGCATCCCAGTAACATTGATAGCTGGCCAGCTAAAACGTACAGAGACCATAGAGTTTGTGGTGATTAATGAGCCATCACCTTACATTGTGTATCTTGGAAGGCCCGGTTTAAACGCTCCCAGGCAATAACTTCAACTTTGCATATGCTTTTAAAGTTTCCCACCATATATGGGGTGACCTCTCTTCGATGCGATGTAAAACTGGCAGAGCAATGTTACACGGCATCTTTGAAAGAACTTGACTCACGAAGGCTATTCCATAAACAATTGCAATAGATAATTCAGCCAAAACAGGTGGCCCATCACAGGCGCTTGATATAGTTGACTTGGAAGATCCAACAGACAAGCCTGAGCTGCTAATAGAGGGTTGTACAGCGGTAAAAGAAATTCCCGTTGGGGCAGACTCGACTAAGGTAATTAAGGTAGATGCTAATCTTCCTTCACAATTGGAATATGATTTACTGAAGTTATTGCGTGAGTTTCCATAGGTGTTTGCTTGGGGCCCAGAGGATATGCCGGGCATTTTGCGGGATATCATTGAACACAGGTTGTCTATTGATGCTAGCCATAAGCCGGTAAGGCAGAAGAAACGTAACTTTGGGGGTGAAAGCAGTCGGTACGTAGAAATAGTGGTCAATGCCCTACCGGAGGTAAGAATAACCTAGGAAGTCGATTACCCAGAATGATTGGCTAACCCGGTGCTAGTTCCTAAGCCAGATGGTACATGGCGCATTTGTATAGACTTTACTGATTTAAACAAGGCGTGTCCCAAGGACTGGTTCCCTTTGCCTCTTATCGATGTCTTAGTGGATGCAATTATTGGATTCCGATTTCTTAATTTTTTGGATGCTTACAAAGGCTATCACCAAATTTTCATGGCTAAGAAAGATGAGAAGAAAACCTCGTTCATTACAAATAAAGGAACTTATTGCTTTATTACTATACATTTTGAATTAAAAAATGCTGGGGCTACATTTCTAGTTAATAGATTGTTTAAAAAATAGTTAGGTCGGAACATAGAGGCTTATGTTGACGATTTATTGGTTAAAAGTAAGAATCAGTCAGTATATTTGTCTGATTTACGTGAAAATTTAGAAACTTTAGCTCAGTACAAATTATGCCTTAATCCAAGAAAATGTATTTTTGGGTCTACCTTGACAAATTTTTTGGGATATATGGTTTCTGAGGGTGGTGTTTCTATTAATCCAAAAAAAGTATAGGCTGTTTTACAAATGCACCCACCCCAATCTATACATGAAGTTCAACAATTAACAGGTCAATTCGCTACTTTAAATAGATTTGTATCCTAGTCAGTCAAAAAAGCATTGCCTTTTTTCCATATTTTGAAAAAATTTGATAAATTTGTTTGGGGGCTGAATGTCAATTAGCTTTTGATCAATTAAAAACTTATTTAGCATCTTTACCCTTGTTGACAATGCATATTTATGGGGAATGGTTATACATGTATTTAGCTACAACTGCATCTGTCATAAGTACTGTTTTACTTCGTGAGGATAAGGGGTCCAAAGACCTATATATTTTGTTAGTAAAGTTTTGCAGGCAGCTGAGCGTAATTACTCTAACCTTGAGAAGTTAACTTTGGCCCTTGTTCATTCTACTCGAAGGCTTAGGCCTTACTTTAATGCTCATCCGGTGGTCGTTCTCACAGACGCGCCTCTAAAGGCGATTTTACAAAAGGCCGATGTTTCGGGCCATTTGACTAAATGGGACATCGAGTTAGAAGACTACAATATCATATTTAAGCCACGAACTGCAATAAAGGGGCAATTTTTGGCTGATTTTATTATGAAAGGAGGATCAGAACAGGATAGGACATTAGCTCTTACCAACCCAGCTCAGAAGAGATCCATTTCTTCTAACCCGATAATGGTGAACTAGTGGGGTTCTCTTTGTGGATGGAGCATTGAGCATGTCCAGGTTAGGGGCTGGGCTAATTCTTACTAATCCAACTAGGGAGGCTTACACCTATGCATCGCGGTTCCAGTTCTCCACAACAAATAATGAGGTAGAGCACGAGGCTATGCTAGCTGGGCTACAATTGGCTCAAAAAAATAGGGGTCACATCTTTGAAAATTTATTCTGACTCACAATTAGTGGTCAAACAAATTTTGGGGGGTATGAGGCTAAGAATAGACAAATGGCGGATTATTTGACGTTGGTGCAAGGATTATTAAAAACTTTTTCAGCATGAATAGTGAAGCGAATTCCTCAGGGGGAGAACACAAATGTATATGCTCTTTCAAAGTTAGCTTCTTTGGTAGATTCCTATTTACCTAAGAGCTTTCTAGTGGAAGAGGTTAAAACCAGAAGTACAGAAGAGACAAGGGTGCTACCGGTCCAAGGGCTAGAAGATTGAAGGACTCCAATATAGACATACTTACATGATGAGGTCTTGCCGGGGTCAAGAAAGGAGGCATAAAGGGTTCGGCAGAAAGCGGAGCATTATCGAATAATCGGAGAAGACTTGTATAAAAAAAGGTTTATTTAATGCCTTTACTAATATGTTTGAGGCCATTGGAAGCAGAGAAGGTATTAAAGAATGTCCATAAGGGGGATTGTGGGGCCAAGAAAGTAATTGGGGCTGGGTTTTATTGGTCCAGTTATTCCATGAGGCGGCATAATTAGCCCAACATTGTAAGAGTTGTCAGATGCATGCTCCAGTTCCTTATCTTTTAGCTTCAGGGTTTATAGGTATTCTAGCACCATGGCCCTTTGCTGAGTGGGGGATAGACTTAATGGGGTCATTTCTTAATGTCGGCACCTGCCAACACTTGGTGGTGGCTATAGATTATTTTACTAAATGGGTGGAAGTTGAGGCTTTAACAAATATTACCGGAAGAATGGTAGCTCGAATTTTCTGGAGACAAGTTGTATACCGGTTTAGGGTACCAAATTCGGTTATTTTGAATATGGGACTCAGTTTGAATATAAGGGCGTGGCTTTATGCAAAAAATTAGGAATAACTCAGAGGTTTGCATCTGTGGTCCATCCACCGGCTAATGGGTAGGTGGAGTTAACTAACAAGACTTTGCTTCATGGTATCAAGACTAGGCTTGAAGGAAAATGGAAAGGATGGGTAGAACAACTATCTCATGTTTTATGGTCTCATCGTACCATACCTAAAATTGCTACAGGTGATACACCGTTTGGGCTAACATTTGGGGTTAATGCTGTTATCCCTCCTGAGGTTCAAGCGAAGACATCTAGAGTAATGTACTTTGACCGGGAACATACATCAGAAAATCTAAAGCTGAGCTTGGATGAGTTAGAGGAAAGGCGGGATGCCACTTATGCAAACTGTAGATTGTGTGAGTTATCTGTTAACTGGAACTAAAGGAAGGAATAGGGAACTGATGTTTGAGGAGAACAACAAATCTTGGAAGGAGTTAGTTTCTAAGGATTATAGTTGGAAGTTTAGGAATTCCGTTGTATTTGAGATTGGCGTAATTGCTGCATATAGCACAAGAGCCCTTCAAGGGAGGAGTTGGACTTTTAACAGGCTTATCAAAGTGACATTGAATTGTTTAGAGTCAGAACTAGTACTGATGGTAACTAATTGGTTGAAAGGAACTTCTTGGGTTAAGTTGGATACTTGTTTCAAAGAAGGGACTCGTGTACGTATGCTAGAAGTGTCGATGGGGATTGATGTAGAGGTATGGAGTTGCCTACACTCACTTGCTACAAATTTGGAAGCAATTGGGAAACATAAAGGCTATAATACTGTGTTGTTTATAGCCTTCAATTGGGATACAGATGAAAAGTTCAGTAATGCTTTAACTGATTCTATGAGCTATTTTCATATAGTGAATGCACTTAAAAGCGTTACTATTTTTGATGAAAACTTCAATAAGGATGATAGCTTTACTGTTCAATGGGTAGTTTTGAGTGATATAAATATTGTCTTGAATACTTTGTTTGAAGCCTCAATGCTTAGAGCTGTAGAATATTCTTTCATGAGATTGTTGATAAGATTTGATGAGTGGATATTGGTGGGAGGTAATAAATCTATGATAACTGTAAACATCTCTAAATCTGAGGTTGAAGAGGTGACCGGATTCAAAGGTGGTTCTGCTTTTTCAAACTTTACGAACAGGAAATTCCCCATTCATATGCACAGTACAGTTTTGGTGGGAAATTATGAAGGATGTAATGGCCATGATACAATGAAGTTACTACTTTGTCTGAACATCTGTGAAAAACTTCATGGAGTGTGGAATAAATCTGATGATTACTTTGGGTTTACTGCTAAAGAAATAAGCCACAAGAATTTGTACTGTATGTTTTGGACTGTCAAGAATTCTTATGGAACTCATGTTCTCATAGAAATAGTCACAGATAGAGCTGCTTTTCAGGGATCAAAGATGAACATGTTAAAGAAGGGATTGATGGGAAAATCATGTATTATCTCAGCTCCGGGTTTACATATGAGTGGAAGCAGTAGTTTTCAAGACAAAGTAACTTATAGATCATGGGTTGAAGTGATCACAAGTTTTAAAGGAGGCACTTATTCTGGAGCATTTTGCACCTTTAAATCTCAGGAGCTGCCAAACTCATATTATAGAAATATGGAGTCAAAAAAATCTATGGCAATTGAAAGATTTGTTAAAGAGCATAGATCCCTGAGGAGTTGACCACATTGCTCTTTGTAAATGCTTTACCAGAGGCCTTGGCAGATACAAATGGAAGGTTGAAGTTTATAATTGCCATAAGTTCATGTGCAGGTTTTCAGATTAAAGAATAAAGAGGTGAAAGATTTGGTTGTCTAGAAGTATCAAAGAATTGTACACCTGCATACCTTAATGGTGCATAGAAGGCTTGCTGCTGAGTATAATGACTTAATGAAGTTGCTTAGTCTTCCTCGTGGTCATTGCTCTAGAAGCAATCAAATGATAGAGCTATATTTTCATATTAGCCTTGAGGACCAGGCTATTTTTAATGGGGTGGGATTTGTCATGGTCTTGGGGCCTAATTGGGATATTCAATAATATATGGGAATAATTGTAATACTTAGGAGTTAGAGGCAGTTACGTTGCTTATTAATAATGATATAAGGCTAATTTGTGGTTTAAGCTTTTGATAATGGAAATATGAATTCTCTTTCCCTCTGAAATTCTCCTCTCTAATTTCTTCCCCAAATTTAATTCTTTTTCTCTCAATTAGGTTAATCAGGCACAATCCTGATAGCTTGTTAGTGTATCTAAAAGTGAGCAAAGTATTGAGCATGGCCCAATAAGGTAAAGGATAAGCCCAAAAGAAATAAAAAATAAAAAGCCCAAAGAGGAGGAGAATAAGATAAGAAAAGTTAGGCTAGTAGAAAGATATATAGCTGGGCTAAAATAGGTTAGGCCAACATAGAAGTATGTAACTAGGCTAAAAGGCTTTAGGTCGGAATAGGAGCACATGGCTAGATTGTAGGGCAATAACTAGGGAGCGAGAATTTAGGATATTATTATGGGCAAGAATTATGCAGGGCATTAAAAACAGAACAGCCAGATCCGGGCCATAAAGAGGGCGGTAGACCAGGAAGGCATCAAAGGTTGAAGGTGTCATTTAGAATGAGGCAAATACGGTGGGCATTAAAGGCTATAGCCCGGAAATGGCGCAACGGGCAAGGCAGCAAGGTGAGACTATATATACTCGCATTGTAGACTAAAAGAGGAAATGCAAATTCATACACTTTGAGTACTCAATCAATACAGTTTCTCTCATACTTGTTACTAATTTAACCGTCGGAGTGAAACAGAGGGGATAGCCCAGCTTGTGTTCTTGTTTCCAATTTTAGGCCAGATTTAGGTGTGTTCTCGTTGGGCCAAAGAACTCCAAATCTGGGCTTAGACGTTGATACCCGTGCCTACTTCACCGCAGCTACCATGATCATAGCTTGTCCCTACTAGAATCAAAATCTTTGGGCGTAAGCTTCGCTGCTCGGAAACACCCAGTGCTAACCACACTGAGAGACACGAAAGCGCAAGTAACGCCAGTTGGCGAAGTGGCATTAAGCATCCCTAGCGGTACGAAAAAGCTATATGTTCAAGCTACCGAGGTATCGTATTCTTGGACATTTTGTGTCACATCACTGGTGTTAAACATAACATCAGTGCCGATTATTTAGAACTTTGGTGTATAAAGTTCTCTTTAACACCGGTTTTAACTATAACCGCTATTAAGTTGTACAAAAAAATGCATGCGAGAATTCGAAGGATCAGCTCTTTGGCTATACCATTACCACAACAACCCATTTTTAATCCCCTAGTGGATCTTGTTGGTATAGACTTGGCTGCATTTCTGCTTCTTAGTCCGGCTCAGGCTCGTTGTGGGACTCGTCTTGTATAGACTCATCAGTGTTTCGCAAGATGACCTCATCAAGAGGGCGTGTGTATATTCCACCATATTTTACATGATAAAGCATCTAGCACTGCGTTGATGCTATGCACCCCAAGCCCGTTCTCATTAGTGGGCAAGCACAACTTGCGCTAGGGCCTCCAATGTTTGAGAGGGCCATTTGACACTCCCCAGAAAAAATTCACAAAAAGAGACTCAAACTCCCAAACAACTCTCTTTGAAAGCTTACTGGTGTCCCAAACATGCGTGGGGAGCGCAGAAAGTGCATGAAGGGCCAATACAAGGTGCCTCCCTAATAACAAAAACTTTAATGCCAACAAGCCATGAGCTTTATCCATAATTGGTTGAAACAAGGCACAAACACATAGACCTGTATAAATGGGGCACCTCAGAAGTTTAGCAATGTACATTGCCTCTCCTTTTTTTAATGCAAAACAGAATCTATTGTTTGGTTATATTTTGTCAAAATTCTGTATTTATAATATGGTTATTTGCTGATATGACTTTTATCTGTGGAATGATTTTGGAATGACTGTGTTTTTATAGTTTCTATTGTGTAGATTTTATTATTCAACAAAGGGTGGTATATAATTAATAATAATTTATTTTTAAAAACATTCATTAGGACGTCACCTAATTTTCACAACAAAACGGTGACAGTTTAAAAGAACAAATAATACTGTCACCTAGTTTTATAGCAAAAAATGGTGAGGAGTAAATGAATGACTCTCACCAACTCTAGAAATAGCTAGTGAGAGTAATTTTATCATATAATATATATTTTTTTATTTTATATCAGGAGACTCTTCGGTTCACTACCACCAACTATTGAACTTGGTGGGAGAGTGCCGAAATTGTCACCTTATTTTTAAATGTCCGTGACAGTGAACCAAAGTTCTCTATCACCTCTAGCCTTTTTCAACAATTAGAAATGCGTAAATGCTGTGATAAAGGGTCGTAAAAGCCGGTGACAAGGAACCGACTAGTGGTAGTGTTATAGTTATGTTGATACAACAAGTATCTCCTAAAAAGAAAAAAAGACAAACCAAATTTGGCTACTGAAATATCGCATTGGACCATTAAAAGGTGGTACACGACACTCCTTTTTCTCTTTTTTCAAAGTATCATCTCTATAATTCCTAATCTTGGTTTAAATGTATGGTATCCTTCCCAAACTCTGTTATAAGAGGAAAATGAAAAGTCGTAATTTTGGTCCCTCTTCTATACTCTCATTATACTTTTGGTCATCTTCTAAGTCTTGTTACACTTGTCATCTTGGTTATTTCATGTGTTAACACTTTTAGCCCCTATTACTGACAGCAAACTGGTTTACCAGTTATTTGAGTTTAGAATGAAATTTTAAAAAATTGTGACCCTTATTTGTAAATTACAAAAAGGAAAAATCACACTTTTTGTCCCTATTCTTTGTGCACTTGTGGTCCATGTTATTTCATGTGTTGGCACTGTTGGTCCTTATTACTAGCAGCAAACCGGTTGACCAGTCATTTGGGATCAGAATGCAATTTTAAAAAATTGCGACCTTTCTTTATAAATTACAAAAAGCAAAATTGCATTTTAATCCCTCTTTTTTAATTACAAATTTGCCTTTTCCTTCTATTCTCTTTATCTTTAGTCAAATCTATTTGAGTTTTTTTTTTTTAAAATTGTTACTCATTCCTTTTTACTTATTTATTTTTTTAAGTTTCTCTTTTGATCTACCATTTTTTTTTCAAGCAACTTGTGTGGAAGCCACCATCATACTCAACACCACCACCTTTACCACACTTGGTCCAACCATTTCCAATCATTACCACCACACCACTTTGGCGGCAAACACCACCCACCATATAATTAAGATTAGTCTTACAAGAATAAATATCCATTATAAAGGATGGTTGCATATTACATCGTCAAAGGAAGAAGAGACTCGAATCGAGCAAACCTATGACAAACATATATATCTATCGGTAAAGGGAATTTCAGAAGTACCGTTCAACACAAGAAGAACAAAACCTGCACTTCAGATAAAATAGAAAAAGAAAAAAAAACTAAAATTGAACCTAAGAAACAGAAAATTGAAAAGGCGTAAAGGGGAGAAAGAAGGGGAAGGGGAAGGCAGTCGCTGGTGGTTGGCGATTTGAAATCGCTGTGGCGGTTAGGTCTCAGCCGCGAAAGAACAATATCGTAATAGTGGCAGTTGGCGATGAAGGAACCCATTGGGGCGGAGAAGCAGAAGTTGCCATCAGGGCAAGGAGGTAGACATCATCGTCAGTGACCTGTGCTTGAACGGAGACGAGAATTGCATCGATCGTCGGAGCTCGCTCGGTTGGAGCGGGATTGGGAATTGGATGGCGATGATGATGATTGCGGTTAGGAGAAAAACAACATTTTTTTTAATGTTGGATTAATGGGTTTTTCTTGTCCTTTTGATTATGAATAAGGTCTGCCCGAAAATTAATTTTTAATTCTTTAAATTTTTGGTTAATTACTATTTGGGCTAAAAATTTTTTAACATTTTCAAAACAGTCTAAATTACCGTTAACTGCTAAACTGGTTGGCTGCTGGTAATAGAGACCAAAAGTGTCACATAAAAGAATAGGGATCACAAGTGCAACAACATGAAAGAGGAACCGAAAGTGTAATCAGGGTAAAGAAGATAGATCAAAAGTGCGATTTTCCTTTTGGTTAGCTATTATTTGGCCCAAAAAATGTTCACCCTTTTCAAAAGGGTTCATATTAGCATTGACTTCACTGGTATACCGATAATAAGGACCAAAAGTGTCAACACATGAAAAAATATATATCACAAGTGCAACAAGACATAGAAAGAAGATCAAAGTGTAACGAGAATATAGAAGAGATATTAAAAAAAAGCAAAACAATATAGAATTCCAACTCTTAAGATTTCCTGATTCCCTCGATCAACTGTCGGCCTCCAACAGTTTAGTGGAGTTGTTCGTACACATCATCACGTTGTAAAAAGAACGGGGCCTCGTTGCCCCCAGGGGCTTAGCTCAGTTGGTAACTTGGCAGCAGATTGCAGCCAAGGACGCAGGATCGAGCCCTGGCAGCCGCAGTGTGGGATTTTCATCCCCCCAATGTGGGGGGTGGATCCTTGTGGGCACCAGGCACTGGTCCTCCTGCCAATGTTATCGCTGAGTCACCCTGATTTACCCCTCACACGAGGCTCATGGGGCTGGACGGTGTGGGCCCTGCGGGCGAGGAATATCGCCTTTTGCAGCCAAGAACGGGGCCTCGTGTGCAAAAAGCAACAAAAGGTCTTCTGTCTTCGTCGCTTTTTAGGCACTTTGGTATCTTCAGCAAGTCCTAAAATATTGCTGCGGAAAATGACGAGTGCAAATATTCGGGGCATGCTTTTATGCCCCTAAAACACTATTTATGTGGCCTACTTTTTTCCTTTCCATATTTACCCCTTATTTGCCTTCCCATTCCTCTTTCCTACTTGGTTTCTCTCATTTATTTTTTATGTTTTTACTTTCTCTCTCCTCTCTCGTTTCTTTTTTCCATTTTACTCTCTCGTCTGTTTTTTCGATCTTTACTCTCTCATGTAGAGATGGCCACGGTTTCGGTTCAAACCGGAACCAACCCGAAACCGGACAGTCGGTTTTTGAACCGGAACCGGAACCGTGGCCTCCGGTTCCAGAACCGGACCCGCCTCTGGCGGTTAAGGTTCCGGTTCCTCTTCTCTGAGAACCGGGAACTGGCGGGTCGGAACTGCCGGTTCCAACCCTCCGGTTCCAAAGGATCCAACCCTTCGGTTCTAATATGAGAACCATAAAAATAATAATTTTTACATTCCTCTTGCCAGATTCGAACACACAACCCTTTGTTAAAATTGAAAGGCTTTAAGCAAAGTTGATTAACCACTTCAACTATTTACTTTTTTTAAATTTTTTTCTTATAATTATAATTATATTATGTTTAACATATAATATATAAAAACTATTTTTAAATATATATTATAATAATATACAAACTAATAGTATACTTTTTATATATATTGTTAATATAATATAAATAAGCATTAAATAAATTAAAATTAATTAATTATTAAATTAAATTAGATCCAACTGCAACTTTCGCAAATGATGAAGATGAATTATATTAAATATTAAAGATGTATTTATTTTGTAAAAGTTTCAATGCTTCAAAGTTCAAATTCTGATTCCTCACGATTTATAACAAGGCATCACTCTCTTGATTTTTTTTAAAAATAAGATATTGAGGTATTATTCATCTGTATATATATATATATTTTCACAATTTATTTTTGTATATGTTATTATATAAATCATTTAATTGTTTAAATGTATATACCGTCGCTACAGATTTTATTTTATTTTTGTAATTTTAATTATTTATAAATAATTGAGTTATTAATTGAGTCAAAATAAAATAACATTTATAAGTTAAAATTTTTAAATAAACGAAAAAAATTGTTAAATAAACGGAAGAGATTGGAATCAGAATGGAAACCTTGATAGAACCGGAACCGTGACAGATTAGAAATGGAACCGTGACAGAACCGGAATTGAAACCGGAACCGGTGATTCTAGAACCGGCACGGAACCGTCCCCCCAAGGTTCCGGTTCCGGTTCCACTGATTTATGAACCGTAACCGGCGGTTCCGGAACCGTGGCCATCCCTACTCTCATGATCTCTTCGTTTTTCCAATTTTTACTCTCTCTCTCTCTCTCTCTCTCTCTCTCTCCTCTCTCTCTCTCTCCTCTCTCTCTCTCCTCTCTCTCTCTCTCTCTCTCTCTCTCTCCTCTCTCCCCTTCCCCTATTCTCTTTCTTTTTCCATCTTTACTTCCTCTTTCTTCACGGCTGCCCTTCCTCTTTTCTCTTTCTTTTTCCATCTTTACTTCCTCTTTCTTCACCGATCTAACTTACTCCACCCCCACTCCCTCTTCTGATCTTTTCCTCATCTGCTCCTATTTCTTTGTGAGCATGATTTAGGACTCATTTAAAAAAATTAAAATTATTTGGGCGCAATTTATAATTATTAAGTAAAATTGGGAATGAATATTTTAATTTTCTCACTAGTTCAGTACTATATAGAAAATGGCCTTTTATTTTAATTTTCTATAATTTAATGATGTTACCATAATTATTAATATAAAATGATTAAATTGAAGAAAAACTGAGATTATTTTTGGTCAATTTATAATTTGTAAGTAAAATAAGAGATACGAGTATCATTTTTTCCTCCCGAATTATGTTCAGTACAACATAGATTTTTTCATGTAAATAGTTTGTCCAAACCAGATACAATTATAAGAGTTGCGATAGATTGATAGACAACGTAAAACCATTATACAAACATCATTATATGGATCAAATAAAATAATGTAAATGTTAGGAGACTCCCTGCTTTATGGAGCACATCCTGTAAAAAGAATTGAAACTGTTCGGGGTCAACGTGCAGTTTTAAGTAAAACAGGGATTGGGCTTGCCATTTTTGCTCACTAATTACGTTCAGTACAACATATAAAAACCATCCCTTTATCTTAATTTGTAGCTCATTTGATGATTGCCCATAACTATTATTATAGAAAGACTTAAGTGATAAAAATTTTAAACTATTTGAGGTCAATTAGCAATTTTTAAGTAAAAAATTGATATGCAAGTGTCATTTATTATCACAACTTAAATTAAGTACAACATACAAACTGCCTTATTATTATTATTATAGATAATTTGATGATTTTACCCTAAGTATTAATATAGAATAATTCAAATTAATAAAATAAGAGTTTATTTGGGGTCAATTTATAATTATTAAGTAAAATTGGGGATACAATTGTCATATTTTCTCCCTAATTATAAAAAGTACAGCACAAAAAAATCTTCATATTATCTTCATTTGTGGATAATTTGACGAGTGCACCAAAACTATGAGTATATAGAATGAATCAATTGAAAAGAAAAGAAAAAACTTGATACTATTTGGAGTCAATTTATAATTTGTAAGTAAAATATGTGACGCATTTGTCATTTCTACTCATTAATTATGTTCTGTACAATATAAAATTTGTCCTATTATCTTCATTTGTATATAATCTAATGATTGTATTGCAACTATTAGTATAAAATGAGTCAATTAATTGAGTAACAATTTGAGACTATTTTGGGTCAATTTTTAAAAAGTTAAGTAAAACTAGAGGCGTAATTGTTATTTTTCCCTTATTAGAAAATGTACAATACAACGTAGAAATCATCTTTTTATCTTAATTTTGTATATAGTTTTATGAGTGCACAAAAACTATTAGTATATAAGAATTCAATTGGACAAAAAAAAAAAGAAAAAGTTGAGACTATTCTAGACCAGTTGTTAAGTGAAATAGAAAAAGTGACGACTAAATTATCTTTTTTTTCACTAATTACGTTAAGTACAACATATAAATCGACATATTATCTTCATTTGTAGATAATTTGATGATTGCACAATTACTATTGATATAGAGTGCCTCAAAATTGAATAAAAATTTGAAACTATTTGGGGTTAATTCAAAAAAATTCAATAAAAATGGAGATACAATTGTCATTTTTTTTCCTTATTAGAAAATATACAACATAGAAAACGTTACTTTATCTTATTTTGTAGATAATTTGATGATTACACCATAATTATTGTTATAAAAGAACTCAATTGGAAAAATTTTAAAATTATTTGGGTCAATTTTAAAATTTTAAGTTTGATAACATAACTCTCAGTTTTATTCGTTAGTTACAAAAAGTACACCATAAATGTTGTCATATTATATTCATTTATATGTAATTTGATAATAGCCATAACTATTATTTTAGAATGCAATTGAAGAAAATTTTGACACTATTTTTGATCAATTTGCAATTTTAAATACTATTGGAGATGCATTTATCCCTTTTTAATCATAAATTACATTCAATACAACAAAGAAATCATCATATTCTTTTTAGGAAAAATTACTTTTAACGGCGTTTGTAAGATTTGAAATTCTTTAAAAAGGTGTGAAATATTTTATAATTCCTATTAAGGGTATAAAATTATATTTAATACTTAATTATTTTGTAAAATACATTTTTACGCTCCCTCCTCTTTCTCTCGTATTCCTTACCACCTACATTTGTTTATTTATTTCTATTACTTTCTTCTTTTCGACCGCCACATCAGAACAACCAAATTAACCCTGACTCGCCCTTCTTCTCCTGCTTCCATGCCCGCAGCTTTTAACAGCAAAGAACACAAACCGTTTCAAAATTCACATCCCCAAATCAGCATCGGATAAGAACAGAAAAATACCTCTGGCACCTCTTTCAGAAGGCTTTCCCACCTTCTCTTGATCTAGATTGCTATCTAATTTTCTAAGGAATAATAAAGCAATGAAAAATCCTTCTCCATGCTCAACAAAATCTGTCCGTGGCAAAATCTCTACTGCTTTTAACAAGGAAGCGTGCTTTCTATGCATTCAGAACAAATACTACCATTGTTGTTGGAATCAAAACCAAACTAACCCACAAAAGAACAAATTTAAATTTTCAAAAGATGTTAAAACATGTCAGGATCAAATCAAAACAAAACCTAAATTTCTATTCCATTAACTTCACAAAACCTGATGTTGCCCCATAAATTTGATGCAATAACCCAACATTAAAGGCATTCAGCCTTTTACACAATTACAAAGTCACACACGAAGGCTTATCCCAAACAAGACATTCAGCCTATTGATCTCTTAGTCGTTCTCACCGGAGCTTCCACACAGCTTTTCTCTGATATGTTTTTCTACAAACAAAAATACCTATTGGATAAATGACAACAGTTCTTTTTCAAACAAGGGTTTTCTCACCGTTTTTTCTGTCTTCCTGGTCATTCCTTCTCCAGACGATGGTTTC
The DNA here is from genome assembly GCA_016801395.1 of Leptodermis oblonga. NCBI lineage: Eukaryota > Viridiplantae > Streptophyta > Magnoliopsida > Gentianales > Rubiaceae > Leptodermis > Leptodermis oblonga. Next base: position 17,141,874 of record CM028757.1, read on the forward strand.
TTTCGTGCCATGGCACTCTCTCTTTGTTTGTGACGGCGGATATTCGAGACAGAGGAGAGGGATAATAAGGGTAAAAACGTATTAAGAAAAATAATTAAAATATTAAACAAAGTTTATGCCCTTAATGCGAATTATAAAATAGTTACACCCTTTTAAAGAATTTCAAATCCAGCCCTTAAAGAGAACTTTCCCTTATTTTTATTTGTGGATAAATTAATAATGCACCATAATTATTATTATAGAAGGATTCAATTGAAGAAAATTTGAAAGCATTTGTGGTCAATTTGCAATTTGAATAAAATTATGGATGCAATTATATTTTTTTTGTCTAATTACGGTTAGTACAATTTGATCAGTGGAACAAAACTACTAGTTTAGAAGAATTCAATTGAACAAAACTACTCCCTCTGTCTCATTCAAAGAGTTCACTTTGTATTACTAAAAACAGTAATACAAAGTGAATTCTTTGAGTGGGACGGAGGGAGTATTAGTTTAGAAGAATTCAATTGAACAAAACTTGAAAGTAATTAGAGAGAAAAAATAACAATTCCGTACTCAATTTTACTTAAAACTTGCAAATTAACCTCAAATAGTATCACATTTTCTTCAATCCAATCCTTTAATGTTGATAATTATGATGGTATCATCGGAATATCTACAAATAAGAAAATAAGACAATTTCTATGTTGTAATGAGTGTAATTAATGAGAAGAAAAATGAAAAAAATGAGCCAAATTTTAAATTGACCTTAAATAGTCTCATGTTTTCTTCAATCAAGTCATTAGATACTAAAAGTTACAGTGCAATCATAAAATTATGTACAAATAAAATTAAAACAACTATTCCCTTGGTGTACATTTTATAATAAAGGTAAAAATGACAACTACATCCCCAATTTAACTTGAATTTTCTAATTAACCCTTAATAGTCTCAGGTTTTATTAATTTGAGTTATTTTATACTAATAGTTATAGAGCTATCCTTCAATTATTTACAACTGAAAATAATAGGTCAATTTTTACATTGTACTAAACGCAATTATTGAGATAAAATGCAACTTACGTTCGCAATTTTATAAATTTGCAAATTAACTCTAAATAATCTCCAAATTTCTTCAATTGGGCCATTCTATACTAATAGTTATGATGTTATAATACAATTATTTACAAATAAAGATATGAGGATAATTTCTATGTTGTACTAAACGTAATTAGTGAGAAAAAAATGATCATTGTGTCCCATAATCTATTTAATAATTAGAAATTGACTCTAAATAGTCTCATTTTTTTAATCAATTGACTCATTTTATATACTAATAATTTTGGTGCACTCATTAAATTTTCTACAAATGAAGATAATGGGTCTGTTCTCTTTGTAAGTTTAAGACTTGGTTTGAGATTTTGTTTCAAACAAAAAAGGTTTCAGACCCAAACTAAAGAAACATGGTTTTCAAACAAATTTTCAAACAAGTTTTCAAATCAGTTTTCAAACCACCTATAAGAAATAAGGTTTTCAAACCACCTTTTCTTTCAAAATTTTTTTTATTTTTTTGAAAATTAATTTTCTTAGAAAATATTAATTTACCATCCCGATTTAATTAAAAAAAAATTCAAGCACGTGAAGACGGCGGAGGGGAGTTCTAGCGCCGAGAACAAAGCCGTAGAAATAGTGCAGTTGCAGAACCAACGAAGCAAAGGTTTGCTGAAAGGGGGGAAAATTAGGGCAACAGTACAGATAATCCCCACCAAAATAATGAAAATTGGCCAACTATTTAGTTGAAAGATGAAGATGAATATGGAGATGGCGGCATTACAGCTGAACCGAAGCACGACCCATCTCCCTCGTCGGCTGTTGCAGTGGCAGTGAGGAAAATTCGTTGCTGTTCAGACGAAGGGCCACCTGAAGGTTTGATAGAGAGCTTTAGAGAAGACCAACTTTTCATGTAGAAGTAACCGGCTTCTATGGTTGATTGAATCGGAGACTTAGACGGAATTCGATCGCTGGAGCGCAAACTAGTCGATTGAAGACCATGGAGTGAAGGTTTTCTGTTTTGAAAGAAAGGGTGTGTCATGGATGAATGATAGGGAAAGAGAAGACAATAGAGTGAAGGTTGGGTTTCAAACTTGGTTTGTGGAAAATACACACCGAACAAGATTTTGGGTTGGTTTTTGGATTTCAAACCAAAACCAGCCCAAACTTAGTTTGAGAACTTCTCTCCCGAACAGGCCTAATATGATGATTCCTATGTTATACTTTTGATAACTGGGGGAAAAAAATATGACAATTATGTCCCTAATTTTACATAATTTTCATAACTTGACCCCAAATAAACTTTTTGTATTATTCAATTGAATCATTGTATAGTAAAATAATTATGGTGCACTCGCCAAATTATCTAAAAATTAAATTGAAAGGACAATGTGTATATTGTACTTAATTTATTAATTTAACTAGTGAGAATAAATGAGACTTGCGTATTTACTTAAAAGTTTCTAATTGACTAAAAATAGTTTAAAATTTTCTTCAATTGAGTCATTCTATACAAATAGTTATAGGCTATCATCAAATTATTTACCAATTAAGAAAACGGCAAGTGCATCCCATGTTTTACTCAAAACTATAAGTTGACCTCAAATAGTCTCAAATTGTCTTTAATTGTGTCCTTATTATACTAATAGTTTTTGTGCACTTATCAAATTGTCTAAAAATGAAGATAATACGATGATTTCTATGTTATACTACAAGTAAATAAGGAGGAAAAAAAAAATGCCTCCCCAACTTTTTAAAAATTATCGATTGACCCCAAATAGTCTCACATTTTCCTCAATTGAATCATTCTATATTAATATTTATGGCTGCAATCACAATATTATCTACAAAATAAAATAATAGGACAATTTACATGTTGTACTAAAGGTAATTGGTGAGAAAATGACAATTGCATCCTCAATTTTGCTTAAAAATTGTAAATTAACCCAAATCATATCAAATTTTCTTCAATTTAGTCATTCTATAACAGTAGTTAAGATGCTATCATGACACAAACAAAGATAAAAAGATGAAAAGATGGGGTGTATTGAACAGAATTTGTGAGAAAAAATGACAATTGCCTCCTAAATTTTACTTATCCTCAATTTTAATTATCCCCAAATAGTCTCAATTTTTTTTCAATTTCGTCATTCTATACTAATAGTTATGATGCTATCATCAAATTATATATACTCTTTCTGTCTCATTCAAAGAGTCTTCTTTCAAAACAAAATTTTATCCCATTTTAAGCATCCACTTTGAATTTGTTTATCTTATATACCCTTGCTAATACAATAATTGTGGTTCACAATTAACCATTACTTATAAAGTAAGGATATAAGTGGATATGGGTTAAAATTACCCACTTTAGATATTGTATCTCATAACACATAATCAAATGTCCATTTTTCAAAGTTTACTTTTTGAATGGGACAATGGGAGTACAAATTAAAATAAAAGAATGATCTCTATGTTGTACTGATCGTAATTAGTGAGAAAAAATGATGCATTTATTCCCTATTTTAGTTAAAAATTGCAAATTGTCCCCAAATAATCTCAATTATTCTTTTTCAAAGGAGTCCTTATATACTAATAGCTTTTGTGCTATCATTAAATTATTTAAATATGAAAATAATTGGACCACTTTTATGTTGTAATAAACGTTATTAATGAGAGGATGAAATGCACCAAACACCATTTAACTATCGGGTTTTGCAAAAAATACCACTTTCCTTTAAAAACTCCAAATACAAGCACTTTACTTTCAAAACGTGTGCCCAGTACCATTTTCGCCCTAATGGCCGTTAACTCGATGATGGGATGAAAAACGCAGGGCACACCCTTTTTTCAATAAATTACCGTGTAAAACCATTGGAGGTTAATTTTTTGGGTGAAAAATTTACATGACTTTTTCATATTTAAGGAATAGAGCCTTTGTAAAGGGAAAATGGCAGTTTTGGTCCCTTACGTTTGGTTCAGTGGCCATTTTAGTCCCTTTTCTTTTTCTCTCAGCAGTTTTGGTCCCTTATGTTTTCTCCTTTGGCAATTTTGGTCCTTTTACCGGGAATTGGAGGTAAAACAGGTAATTTGGGGTGTTTAAATAATTGTCCAAATTTATGGGGCAAATCCAAATTTTCCTTTTTATTTTTTTTCTTCTTCTTTCTCTCTTCTTCCAAAAATTTCAGAGACCCAATTTTCGATTTTGACTGAAACGGCAAACTCCAAAGCTCCAAGCTTTTCGATGCCATCGCCAACCAAAAAGAAACATAGACTAAAACAGATCTGAAAACTCCTAACCAAAACAGTGAAAAATGAGTAGGAAGAATTAGGATGAATAACTAATTTAATTTCTTCTTCTTTTTGGACTTGGCATTGCAGAACAATGAACCCAGGCCAAATAAACTTACAGAGCCTTTGGAAATGCAAGCATGGGGGATGTTTAGAATAGGGCTAATCCTAACTCCATTCCCATTCCCATAATTCTTTCTTGAAGGGCTTCTATATGAACTACTGTTTGAGGGATGAAGAAGGTGATGATGATGATTTGTTCTTTTTGCAAATGATGATCCCTGATCTTTCTGTGGTGCTGCATCATAACTTTTGGCTTTGGATTTGGTTCAGAGCCAGTTGAATTGCTTCGTGAAAGGAAAATGCAAGGATCAAATCAACGTGTTGTTGCTTCTGCAAGTCTCGAAATTCAAATTGCTCTGCACTGGGGGGTTTTTCCTCACCACCCGGGGGAGGGGGGTGAAGAGGAAGAAGAAGAAAAAAATAAAAAGGAAAATTTGGATTTGCCCCATAAATTTGGAAAATTATTTAAACACCCCAAATTACCTGTTTTACCTCCAACTCCCGGTAAAAGGACCAAAACTGTCAAAGGAGAAAACATAAGGGACCAAAACTACTGAGAGAAAAAGAAAAGGGACTAAAATTGCCACTGGGCCAAACGTAAGGGACCAAAACTGCCATTTTCCCCCTTTGCAAATTAAAAAGTAGACCCCCAAAAAAACCCTAGCTCCAAGAAATCATGTATTTTTCCTCCTTTTCCAACTTCTCCGACAATTGCCGTTGAGGATTTGCGGCAAGGACGGTGACCTCATGGACAGACGAAAACCTGGGTAGGCGTTTTGCCGTCTGCCCGTTTTCAGAACGACTATATCAAGAAGATCTGGCGGAAGAAGGCAATCTGGTTTTGTTTATGCAGAATCCAGAGAGGGCTGCGGGTTCTGGGTCTGGGTAGACCCTCCGATTTGCGATTGGAAGAAACAAATTATACCAGGGCAACTAAGAAGAATTAACAATTTGGATGAACGAAATGAAGAGGAAGTGCAGAATCTACAAAACGCGTTGGAAATTATTGAGAATTTGAGGTCAGAAAAACGTGAATTGCAGTTCAAATTGGAAACGCTCGAGAAAGCTATGAAGCGAAGAAATTTAATTTTTTGTGTTTTGATGATGTTCTTGGTTTGTTGCATTTCATTTCCCAGAATAGCGTGGTGATAAAATGGCTAAAGTTGGCTTTGAATGTGTAATTTTGGGGTATTGTGCCCAAAATGTTGTTAATTAGTTGTAGTGACTGAACTAACATGTTTAAGTATTGCAATAGATTTTTTAATTATTGCTTAGCGGAAGAATTATTCAATTATTATTGGTTGGGATGAAGTTGTTTCAGGATCATTTAGGAAGAATTGAATGGAAACAAGTGCTTAAATGTTTTAGGAAGCATTGTATGAAGAAATGTATGGAGCATTTTTTGGAGGAAACATTTTCTGTTGTAGGAAGCAATGTATTATCCTTGAGTATATGAAGTAATTCACATAGAGAATGTCATGTTCGCGTGGCATGTTTGTTTGAATGATACAACCCCCAATTGAGCAAAAAAAAAAAAAACTATGTATAACTTGGCTAAAATAGCCCAAACACACTCCTAAAAACTGAGAAGCCATTACATTGAAGCAAAAAAAAAAATTCCAGAAATCAGAAGCACACGTTTGAAGCAAACCAGAAATCTAGAAACAACAGCAGACCATTTCATAAGTTTAATCATGATATATTGCATTCAAATCTCCAAAAGCACCAACATTCACATTACTGCACATCACCAAAATACCCTCATAGTGCAGAATTCAAAAGTCAACTGAAAATGAGGTAATTCAAAGTATCCACTAAAAGCTAGATAAATTAACATCAAAAGATTGTATTCACATTTAAACAATCCTATTAGATATGTTCACAATCATCTAATCAACCCTTGCCCTTGCTCTCCGGATTGCCCATCGTCCAACATTGTAGGGAATCGGATTACCAAGCCACTCCGCATTCCAGTTGATCTCCATTTTTTCGGCCTTTGTTAATGATTTATTTCTCTTTGCCTTGGTACCTCTAGAGCTCAAAGCATGAACCGTGGGTGGGATAGCTACATTAGTATCTTTTACCTCATTGAGCCTAGCACTTTGCCTAGGAATAATACCCTACATTTCAAATAATAATCAATAAACATATAGCAAACACATTTAAATATAGCCAAAATACCTTAATAAAAACTTGAACCTATGTAGTTTTGTTGGACTGTATTTGAGAATTTCCCACTGTCCGAACTTGTTGTGGAGCTTAGGATGGTACAACTTTCTTTTTCTCCTTAGCAGTTCTTTCAGTTGCCTATTCAAGAAAAACAATTATAAGAAACAGAGAAAATATGAATGAGCACGGAAATAGTGCATATAATTACAAATGAATGCAAACCTGGTCTGAATTTGGGATCATGTCCATCATCTTGGCATGCAGCATCTGTAGTTTGAATATTGTCCCCATCTCTGGATCGGAGTGGTCTATTACAGCTTCAGACATTGTGACCAATTTCGCCGCAGTGTCTACAATGCACTACCACACGTTTCTTCAGCCGGACAACTCCATCTGCCCCTCTAATTTCTTGTGGATTAAGCTTCCTATTTTTTCTTGGGCAGCCAGTTTGAGTACATGGTTGTGGGGGGTCTAACTGGGGTGTTTCAAATGGCGCCCATATGTCTACCCCATTGATTGGGATGAGGGCATTAGGGTACAAGTTCATGAATGTACTACTCTTGTAATAGGGATGGACATATTTCAAAGGATCGTCATCCACTTTGTTTATGCAAGCAACAACATGACAACAAGGTATCCACTTAGAAGCCACAATCTACAAGAACAAGTCCTCTCCCTAAGAAATACAACAAATTGGCCACCATTAGGACCTTTTACCTCATAACCATCATTACCATTTGGAAAAGGAGTCCACATTCTACTATAATGATCAAAAGAAAACCAAATGGCAAACTAAAAATTAAGAAGCAGATCAACAAGTAGCTAGCTATTGTTGGCAAAGGAGACTTTTGGTGAGTTCTGTCTTCTTTCGTAACAATTAAAATATTACCAATTTGTGAGGATAAAGAAAGACTCACCAAACATTGGAGCACGTTAGCAACCATGGATGCCAGTGCAAACTATTGACTTTTTGCATTAGAGAAGCATATAAGAAATAAACTTGATTCTTCTAGTCTTCGACTATGCAATTCATCGACAACAACATAAACAAAAGCTAAACAAAAAAGGATTCTGCCTTTTTAGAGTATATTATGAAAGAAACAAAATGACTACTACATATATATATATATATATAATTAAAGAGTGATATTAGGTACCCGGTTGATTAGTGCAGTGAAAAGGGGAAAATTGCAAAAAGGAAAGAAAAGTAATACATGAATAGGAAAGTAAACCCTTCCCTGCAGTCATAAACCATGAATAGGAAAGGAAACCCTCCCCTGCAATCATAAACCATGAATAGAAAAGTAATCCATGCACCGCTTACCATAATTATATATGAAATCACAGTTATGACAGAGAACAAACACTTAATAAGCAACTCTAAATCTACACAATTATAACTCAAAAACAAGCTATTCACAACAAAAACAAAAGTAAAATCGCAGTGCCACCAACTGAATCTAAAGTGCACAAGAATTTGTACAAACAGCAATTACGTCAATCAAATCAAAACCACAAACAAACAGCAGAAATTAGTAATCACATAGAACATGGGGACAAATTTTCTGAACATAAAACAAGAGGTCAAGCATTACAAAGCGACAAATACATAGTCAATTTCATGAATACACTCAAAAAGAGAAATTCCAACTTATTTCTCCGTAACTCTAAGTTTACTAACCATATTCACCTTTGAATTCGAATTGACTGCCGGCGGGTTGAATAATCCATTTTGAAACCCCACTCCAATGGCGTTTTTCCCTGTTTGAATGACTCGGTAAGCGAGATGGTGGTTCTTTATAATCGCTTTCAATCATCCAGGCGATACCATCTTCTGATTCACTCTACATCCACCATAGTTTTTCCTGTGCTCCTTCATTTTTTCTGGTGCCCTTTGACGACACTTCTGTTTGCTCGGCCTTCCGCCTCTCAACTAGAGGAGGTGCTTTCCGCTTGCCCTGATTACGGATGTGCCGTTTCTCCATTTTCTTTGATTTCCCTAATTCCCAATCGGATTGCAGCCGATGTTTCCCAATCGGTCGCCCTAATCGAAGGTGAGGACTAGAAGTCAAATTGTCAGGGGTTAAGGTTGAAGAATGCCTTCAAACTTTCGTGGGAAGAAGATGGTAAAAAAAATAAAGTTCGGTGAATCTGGGGGTTTTACACGATAATTTATTGAAAGACGGTTTTGCCCGTGCGTTTTTCGTCCCGTCATCGAAGTTAACGGCCGTTACGGCGAAAATGGTATTGGGCGCACATTTTGAAAGTAAAGTGCTTGTATTTGGAGTTTTTAAAGGAAAGTGGTATTTTTTGCAAAACCCGATATTTAAGTGGTATTTTGTGTATTTCACCCAATGATAATTGTCTTCTCAATTTTACTTAAAAATTATAGATTGACCTCGCATAGTATCAAATTATCTTCAATTGAGTGCTTCTATACCAATACTTCTTATCCCCACTAAAAGTGACAAATTGACCCCACCTAGTATAAGTTTTGTTGAAAATCACATAGTATCAAGTTATTTTCACCTTTGCTTCCTTTTCCTTTAATTTTTTTTTTCTTTTACCTTAAAAACATTATAAAGAACTTATAAAATATCAATATTTATTTTTTTATTTTATTGTCTTTTTACTGCCATTAATTTCAAAATATTTTATTTATCTTCAAAGACTTCAATTTATTTTAAAGAAATATAAATTATCAATAAATATATATTTGTTTTATTTATACACATCTTAAATTTATCTTTCTTTTTACTATTTCAATTTCTCTTTATTTTATAAGTGACATTAACACAATTTTTATTTTACCATTGTGTGCCTCATATTTAAACTACTATATGTATTAACTTTTTCTCCTTTTCCTTTTCTTTCCAATTTTATGTTCAACCATACTACTTTCGTCTCATTATTTCCTGAAACATCATTCTATAAAATCTAATATTAAGACTACAACAAAAAAATAAAATCTAAATTTGAATCAACTCAAATTTCCAAATTAATTAAATAATTTATACATTGAAATTTATAGTTAAAAAATTAAAATAATAAACTAGTCTAAATAAATTTGAATGGCCACAAAACCAAATTTACTATAGGTTTAGAAAAAAGAGTAAAGAGTACCCAGAGAAAAAAAAAGAAAGAAGAGTAAATTATGTATGTTAAGATTGACATTAAAATACAACAATTAAAAATTAATGATATTAGTGATGATTTTTAGTATATATATATATATATATATAGTTAACTATTTGGAACCAATAAAAAAAATGAATAAGTCGAAAAACCAAAAAAGAATAGAACAGTCAAAGGAGGGAGGGAAAAAATAAAATTTTAAAGTTTTTAACTCACATAAAAGTTAGTTTTGAGAAGAAAAAGTGATAACTCACATTGAAAGAAAGAAAGAGAAGAAGAGAAAAGAGGAGAGAGAGGGAGTTAACAAAAAAAAAAAAAAAAACAGAGAGAGAGAGAGGGAGTAAAAAGGGAAAGAAGAAAAGACGAAAGCTAAGAGATGTGAGAGGAAAATGCTTTTTATTAACTAAGAAAGAGAAGAGAGGGGGGAAATAAAGGATAATTGTGGAAAGAAAACACGTGGGCCCCAGAAATAGTATTTTAGGGGCAAGAAAACGTGCGATTCTGTGCAATTATCAAAGGGGCATGATATTTGCAGTAACCGTTTCGATATTTGCAGTAATATTTTCTTGTGAAAAGTCTAAAATAACCCTAACACTTAAAAAAAAAAACAAATCGCCGGCGCCGGCGATATTTTGGGCCAAAAATATCGCCGGGATATTTTTGGCCCAAAATATCGCCGGCGCCCAGTGGTATTTCAACCCCCCCCCCCCTTCAGTTTGATATTTGCAGTAACCACCGGGCGGATCTTCGCCAATCCGGTAAAAAATTCACATTTTCGACAAAAACACTAACAAATCCGGACATAATACAACTAAAATAATCAAACCAACTATCTAAACACAATATCGCAAAACATTTTAACTTTAGCCACTAACCTTTTTCCGATCCGAGTCGTCTCGATTTTTATCCAATTTTGTGATTCCACCCGGCTCTGCTTTTCAGGAATTATTAAATGGAACAGAACCCGTGAGTTGCTTTTTCAATTTTTATTTATTTTTTGCAGCCCGTGAAGTTGGTTTTTTTTTTTTTTTTACCCAGGGACATTTTTATCTTTTTATAAGGGAATGTTATTACAAATATCGAAACGGTTACTGCGAATACGAATTCTGACGATGCTGCCACTTTCAAATTGGGGTACAGTCAACATCAGTACTCCATCCATGTCACAGGTCACTTTTGTGTTTAAGGAAATCCTGACCCCAGATCGCTTACGGCTTTTGGGTAAGATTATGGGATACAAAATTCGTTTCCACAGGCCGTGCAGGCCCATAGGGGCAGCTCGTGCAACCGTGGACATTAAAATGGATCCTTATTGGACCTTTATTACTATATTATACGTTAATTATAAAAAAAAATTGAACGCCCATAATTATTGGACCTTTAGATTATGAGCGTTTATTTTTTGTTTTATAATTAATGTATAATATAGTAATATTTTTTTCTTATAAAATTTTATGTTAAATCCATAGTTGTTTTTGTTTGAAATAGGTTCATGTAAAAGTGATTTTTTTTAGGTTTCATGCTCACATTTAAGGTCTATATTTACTTTTATTTTAAAATGTTGGTGTAAAAGTGAATTTTTTTCAGCTCAATACCTAAATTTATTTTAATTTGAAATGGGTTGATTCAATAGTGATTTTATTTCATTTTACCATTCAAAGTCCCCATTATAAAAATACAAAATTATCACATTATACCTTCTTTTTTTTTAAGCCATTCTATCCTACGCTTTAGGACCGGCGGCGATGTACACATGAGACCAATCCTAGTCCAGAAACAGTTGCTGCGATTAATTTTTTATTCCATGGGGAATGGGATACTTGCATATGTACTAAATTACTTTGTTAACCTCACTTGTCCAAGATAAAATGATTAAAAAACCCCCCAACTTGTTGATAAGATACAGGAACAGGGGCCCCCAGGGGCTTAGCTCAGTTGGTAACTTGGCAGCAGATTGCAGCCAAGGACGCAGGATCGAGCCCTGGCAGCCGCAGTGTGGGATTTTCATCCCCCCAATGTGGGGGGTGGATCCTTGTGGGCACCAGGCACTGGTCCTCCTGCCAATGTTATCGCTGAGTCACCCTGATTTACCCCTCACACGAGACTCATGGGGCTGGGCGGTGTGGGCCCTGCGGGCGAGGGATATCGCCTTTTGCAGCCAAGATACAGGAACAGGAACTTCCACTAGGCCATGAGGATTTGTAGGCCAGAGGCTCGTATCCTACCAAATATCTAAATCTGTCATCTCCTTGAGTTTCACTTTACAACAAGGCGTTGGATTCTCTTGAAGAAAATTTAAAAAGCAGAAAACAGAAAAAAGAGAATTGTGAAAATAGATGGCCGCTTTGTTCTCTTTTTGTTGTGTACGATAAAGAAATACTAATTAAACGGCAAGCTTATTTTTACAGCAGCATTTCGTTTGGTTCGAATTAGGAGTGGGCAACATTTCGATTTATGGTTTTCGCGGTTTCCACGAATCGGTTTCTTCAAATTTTAAATTTTTTTTGCCAATTCGAAAACCGAACCTAATTCTTTTAAAAACTGAAGAAACCAAACCAAATTCGTAATTCGAATTCGATTCGAATTTGGTTTGGACCATGGAAACCGAATTCATAAATTTGAGACAAAATCAAAAAAATTCAGCTGCAATTCGGATTAAAATTAAAAATCGCACTAGCATTCTGTTTCCATAAGCAGAATTAATAGTTTAATACACAAAAAACTACTGAACTAGGGCAAAAAACTAAAAACCCCTAAAAATTAAAATACTAAAATTAGAAGTATAAAATTAAAAAAATTTAAATCATGTTATATCCCAATTCGATTTTCGGTTCGGTTTTCAGGTTGGGATACCCCATTCGAAAACCGAATTCATAATTCGAATTCAGTTTCGAACCAAACCTAATTCGAATACTGAATTTGAATTGGTTTATTCGAATTTGGTAAATTCGAATTCGGTTCGATTTTCAAATTAGACCAAACCATGCCCACTCCTAGTTCGAATGTTATCACGAAAGGATCAAACACTGACTTGGCGAACCTCATGGGTCGCACGACCACGGGTGATGTGGACCAGAGTTCACGTTACAAAAAATTGCCAAAAAAGGTGTGATTCACATGACGGTATCTTCTTTAATTTCCTAACCCTTACCTTTAATTCGGCATACTAACTAAACTAACCTAAACTAATTTAAACATGCAATTTGAACAAAGTAAAGAATTAAAGAATTGAACCGAACATAATTGGGTAGAGCAGTTAACGAATTGATAAAGTTCGAATTTAACTGTACATTACTAGCATTCAAAATACATAAGCTCAATAATAGGGAGGAATTTAACAAGTATAAGTTATACATCTTAATATTAAATTCACTGAAAAATAATGAATTCGGACAACCCCTATTATAGATAGGGTTGACAAATTTCTACTCCTAATTGTACTAAGAAAACAATTAAAATTGGAAACCAATTAAGAGATTGATTTCTACAAACCAAACCTAAAGGAGCTAGGTTTTGGTAGTTGCAATTTTGGCTGCCATTTCTTGTGAGAGTCTTGGCCGAAGATTACATGAAAATGGTAATTAAAGAAATATAATCCTAACCAAAAAGGGAGATTAAGAAGGAATCCCTTTTTACAAAGTACTAAGTTAATCCAAGTTGTAAAAACCTTGAACTAAATTCCAAATACATTAAGAGGAGGATCAGGAAACATGCACAAAACATAATCCATTACTCAATCCTGAATCTAAACAAGGAAGGAATCCATTGTGTATTAGGGATGAGGGTGGCTGAAACTTGTAGGGTGGATGAGCTAGGGTTTTGGCCCAATTCAAGATGTAGCATGATGATGTCGTCGTTGTGGAATCTTCTGGAACCTTCTAGAATCTTCTAGAATCATTTTAGAATGTTGAAAATCAAGAACTTCAACATTCTGCAAAATATGAATTTCAAGATTTTTAAAAAATCAAGAACTTCAAAAAATGTCTCTTTAAAGTCCAAGAACCTTTCAGTATCTTTAATAACTTCAAGAAACGGCCCTGTCTTCATTGGGAAGAAGTGTTAGGCGCATTCTCTTCAAGTATTTTGAATAAAATGGTGCTTCTACCTTTCCCGGCATTGTTCTCCAGGGCTTTTCCTTTAGTTGTCAATTGGGCTTGCCTTGCGCAAGTCTAGACAAAGACTTCGAAATCTTCTCTCAATTTCTTGACTCGTTGGCGTGTCATTGGCCCAATAATATCAACCAATGAATCCCTTTGGTATGGACTCGGGTCATGGAACATTAATTGGGCCTATGTGTATGAAATCCCTATTAACAACCTAAGAGGGGGAGGGGATGAATTAGGTTGTAGACCAATTAAAAATTCTTTTGGAGATAATTGAGAACTCCTTTTTCAAATCACCTAATTAACGCAAGTGTAGTGTGTGAAGTGGTGTGTCCAAGCAATTTGTAAAAACAAATTTAGGAAAACAAGACACAAGAAATTATAGTGGTTCGAATTCCCTTTGAATCCTAATTTACTCCAAAGTTCTACAACTTGAGATTTTCTAATCCACTAGAAGAAACACTTAAAGCTGTGTTTCAAACCAATACACTTTCTTACGGCCAACCTCTTGATCTTAAGTCTTTTTCCAAAGCAATCTTATCTTAGCTCTAAGCTAGGATTTGATGTGAGTTGTTGTGAAACGCCCCACGTTGATGAAGTCTTGCTAAGGAAAGTCGAGATCTTGAAGGTTACATACTTACTCTCTTAGATACTCAAAACCCTCTACTTAGCCTAGGTGAGACTAGCTCTTTTATTCCTAACTAGATAGAAGAATTAAGAGGTGAACGAACAGAAATCTAGGCGGAGCAAGTAACCTAGACCCTTCTAAGTTCAGGAACTTGTAGAGTTATCAATACATAATAAACACACAAGCTCAAAACATTTAAGTTGAGAACCCAAAGTAACGGATAAATCTCACAATTATACTATGAATTCTGAGTTTCAAGGTTTCAGTCACCCCCTATTTATAGGAGTTGGAAATCCAAAATCTTGGAAGAAAAGAAACAAGAAAAGGAAACAAATTAAAAGTGGAAACCAACGAGAGTTGGAAACCAATTACAAACCAAATTCAAAAGGAACTCGAACAAGGCATGTGCAAAATTCGGTTATAGGGATATCTGAAAATCACAAGGAAATAAAATAGAAAAAGGAAAAGCTTGAATTTGGTATCTTGAAGAGAAAAGCCAAATTCAAGTTGGAAAGAAAATCTACTTCCTAATTTAAAAAGAAAACGAATAATTAAGTCAGGTTCTAATCAGTTAATGATAACTTAACTTAATTATAATTAAAACTAGAAAAGGAATAGAAAAACACGCACTTTCCAAATCCTTCTCGGATTCTAGGAAAAGGCAACTTGCAAAAATTCTCAAGAGGCTTGTGAACTTCATCGCACGAATCTATGAGAAGGAGGGTTGCAATGGGCCACGGCGTGGGCTTGCGATTTGCTGGCGCGCTGCAGGTTTCTTCGCAGCTAGCTTCTGAGTTCTACTGGGCCAACTTGTGTAGCTCGAATGTTGTATGGATTGGCCCAAAATAAGATGGAGCATGAGTTGTGGATAAGAGGTTTCGCAGAGTCAACAGACTCTACGAAATAAGTCGCTTTTTAACTGGGCTCAGTTCCACACGATCTCCTTGGAGTTTTGTGATCATGACTAAACAGGGCCTCTGACTTTGAAACCTGTGAAAAAGGGGTTCCTATTGTGTGGGTCCATCCTCTTGGTTAAAGGAGCTTATGATGACCTCATCAATCCATCCTGGTTGGAAAGGATTCGTCTTCGAATCCTACATGTGGTCTGACCTAGGAACATGAAACAAAAATGGATATGTTAGACATAAGACCTTGATAAACTCCACTTTGTTGCACCCAGTTGTCAGATTGGTCGAATCCCTCCTTGGAGAGACTCGAATATCTAGTGAAATCCCGTTGGGTGGAAAATAAGCAGGGGCACTATAAGACTTAGTGACCTCGCGACTGGCCGAAAAACCAGCAATTTTGATGGACTTTCTTACATGGCGGACTGGTGCTTTGGTGAGTAGCTCGACTCCCTTCCCTTTTTGTTCTGTGGCCCATCGTTCAAAATTAATTCGCATCTGGGTACATTCACTGATGACCTCGACCGGTGGCATCGGTTTAAGCGTGAATTTCTTGGTACCCTGTGTGACAGTATAAGTGTTAGCAACCCCGTCATGAATAGCCTGAAGATCGTACAACCAAGTGATGAGGGCATCCCCAGCCCGTCGACAAGTCCAAGCAGAGAGGATCAACAAGTAGATGCAAAGGACTCGAGAAAGGAAGCAGAGCCTGTTCGTGTGCTACACCGAGGCCCAGTTATGCTACAGGACCCGAGCCCATTCCAGAGAGATCCATTTGTAGATATCGTTGGGCCAATGACACACAGAAGCACAAGGAAATTAAAGGCCGACCTTGAAAACCTAGTCCAAGAATGTTCCCGACAAGCCTAGATGGTATCCGGCACACAAACCCCTGATGATAAAGCCTAGAAGAGTCAGAAGGGTAAAATGGTCATTTTACTCACCATTTCCGAAAAGGGGTCTAAATTGAAGAATCATGAAGAAATGAAGAATTTGTAAAATTTGAGTTTTCAGAAATGATTCCGGAAGCTTCTGCACTTTTCACATACACGCCATTGAGTTTTGGGCCGAATCCACTTGCAGCCCACCTTTATAAATTCGGCCAGCCCAGACCCAAAGGAAGGAGAGGAATCCGAAATTGGAAGCCCAGTGGAGCAGCCCACATCCGAATTTGAGTTAGGGTTTTAAAGGAGTTAGTTTGAGTTTACAACTCCAATTAATTCTAGTAGTTTATTTTAATTTTACTTCTTAATTTTAAGATAATTTTCGGCTGCCATTATCTCTTAACACAACCGAATTTTATCTCTTCACAAACCTAATTCCTTTAGGTTTGTTTCTTTTCAAGAGATCAATCTCTTGATTGATTTCTACTTCTTAGTTTTGATTCATTTCTACTTCTTTATTTAGCTAGGAATTTCGGCTAGATACATTAAGTGAGAAATCCGAATTTTATCTTCAACTAAACCTAGTTCATTTAGGTTTCAGTTTGTAAGGAATCAATCTCTTGATTGAATTCCAATTTTAATTGTTTTCTACTTCTTTGTACTGCAGAATTCGACCACCTACTACTATAAATAGGGGTCCTATTCTCCATTATTCAACACACAATTTTGATTCAAGTAATAGAATAGTATAGTTTTATACTTCTTGAATCATTATCTTATTTTGAGCTTTCGTAGTTTGCATGCTTTGTGAATTACTATAAGTTTAGAAACTATAGCTTTTTAGGTAATTGCTCTGCCTAGAATGCATACTTTTGTTTAGACTCTTTTGTTCTTAAACTTGGTTCGATTTGCGTGTTTAAAATTAGCTTAGGTTAATTTTAGTAGACTGCCGAATCCGAGGTAGGGATTCTAGAGGTTAAGAGCTGCGTCTCGCAATTTCCAGACTTTCCTTGGCAAGTATTCCGCATCGTGAACTCCGGTCCACATCACCAAGGCCGTCTGAGTAAGACGTGGCAAGCCTGCATGGGAACCACGCCGCACAAAGCTTCCGACTGGAACTTGCCGATTTCAAACTTAACCCTAACTTGTTTTGCAACCCTCAATCATGAGGAGTTATCTAACCAATGAAGTCTGTAGGGTTTGGGATGATCAAGTGCTTGCAGATTTAGCTTCTCAACTAGGAACCTGCTAACAAAGTTCATGCAACTGCCTGAGTCGATAATCAGGATAACTACCTTTCCATTAACCTTATCCCGGGAGTGGAAGATAGTCGTTTGTTGCGTGTCATCTTCACCAAAATGGAGAGCTAGTAATCTGGTGACATAGACACTTTCCTCAGCGTGAGATGAATCAATGTAAGCAACTTCTTGATTCTCAGTGCTAGTTTCTTGTTCGTCTTCAATGATGATTCGGGGTTCACTTGGAATTCTATCATCATCCTCGCTGATGTACCCTTCTGCTGTCATGAGGATCTTCCTGAAGTCAGGGCAATGGGCCATAATATGCCCTTTTCCTGAACACCGGTGGCAAGTGATATCTCTGGCAGGGGTACGCGGCATATATGGTGATGTGTTTCGCATGATGGCCTTCTTTTCTGGGAATGGAGTACTGGGCGCCTTGGGGCCTGGGTTTAGGCTCCAAGCGGGTTTCCTATATGGAAGAGCTGTGCAGATCGTGTAGTCTTGTTGTAAGACTCCAAGACCTGGCACGGTGCAACATATCCAGTAGGCTTGTACAGTTCTATATCTCTACTCCAAGGGTGAACTCATGGCGGAGGCCACTTAAGAACCGAGCCATGCTAGGTTCCTTATCCAAACACGTTGGCTCACAGTTTTGCTCTTTCTAGTTCACGGTGATAGTCATCAACGGACTTGCTGCCCGGGTACAGGTATGGAGTTTTTTGTAAAGCTCTCGGAAGAAATGTGCGGGGACAAACCGTTTTCTCATCATAACCATGAATTCATACCAACTAAGTGGCGGTTCTCTGTTTCTCTACGGCCGAGCATATTGGCGTTGCTGTTCGAGCTCCTTATCCCACGAAACGGCGGCATAGTAGGTGACGTTAGCAATGACAAGTCTAACCTTTCTATCATTAGGAACTTCGTAGAGCTTGAATAACCTCTCCATTTGAATTTCCCAGTCTAACCTTTCTATCATCAGGAACCTCGTAGAGCTTGAATAACTTCTCCATTTGAATTTCCCAGTCTTAGTAATCATATGGGTCTAAGCTGCCTGTATATTTATGCACTTTAGATTTGAAGTTACTTAGACTGTCTGAGGTCTGTGGGTTGGCTGGAGCGTTTGGTCGAATAGAATGGGCGCGACCTTTGGCTTGGCTCTCCAAAACTTCGACCTTTCCACACAAAAGATCGAATCGGGCCTCCATCTGAGTAGCTAGGGCCGCGGTAGTCTGAGTGATCGGGTCAGAGGGACCTACCCCCGATTTCTCCTTGTCGGCCATGTTGGTGCTGAGAACTACTTGCAATAGACAAGTTTTCAATAGGTGATAATGATCTCACCCCTGTCCCCCAAGTCTACCGACTAAAACTACGCACTTCCCAGTGTTTTGATCTAATTGGCTTTTTCACTTGTAAGAAATGACTCTGCCTTTTTCCCCTTAATCCTTTAACAATGGTTTTATTCACTTTGAGTAAGGGTGTAAACAAGTAGATTTACTCAAACAAGTAGCATAACTTAGGCAAAAATGCACAGTAATTCTTGAAATAGGGGCTGAACCTATTCTAGTTTTGAAGTGTAGAAAAAGATATTATTCAGTAATTGATTTAGACAAGAAGTGCACAAGGAGGAGATTTGGGGATAAGCCCTCAATCTCAAGAAATTACTGTAATGTACATGATGACAAAATCTTAATCAATTTTAAGATCTAATGTCCTGGTCGTTTGAAAAGAATTCAAGCTAAGTAATTTGCAGGGCAATTCAGAATGAATAGAAGCCAAAACAGATACCAGAGTTGAAACAAATCAGGAAACTACCCAAGATGCGAGCACCTTCCCAATAGGTAATCAAAGAAACCAATCCATACTATAAGCAATTAACTTCTCAAATTAAGCACACAATTGGAGTTAAGTTCACGCTGAACCAGTGCCAACTTAAACCCTGAAATTGCAATTTTGCCCCGGAGGGTAAAATCATAATTTGGCTTAGGGTGTTGGGTGTGGAAACCGAAACTAGTTGCGGATTTTAGTGCCTGAATAAGTCACCTAAATGAAGATTGGCTGCTGTGGGCAGATCAAGGGTTCAACAAGTCGTATCCCTGATAACCTTTGCAAAACCAACCCTAGGTTTGTAGTACCAAACTCAAACAACCACAATTAACCCAATAAGGGTGATAGAAAAGTGGACTAGCTCCCTAGTGACACAAGTGTTAGTCACGAGAAATTGGGGTTAACCGAAAACCCTTGGGTCTAAACCAATTAATTTTGGCGACACTATTTTTAGTCGCAAAAACCAATCTTTTCAATTTATCAGCCAACAAATTTATTCTAGCAATTTGTAACACAACATGAGTGTTACTATCACACTGAAGCACAAAAATGGTAATTAAGAGCTAAAAAACGAAAAACCAAACTTGATGTACAAATTAATTTTGAAACCAAATTTGATGTTTTTATCCGATTTGAAACCCTTTTAATTTCCGATTTCTCTTTTCTTTAAACCAAACTCTATAAAAATATCTAGGATTTAGCTTAAGATCAATTCAATTTTAATTCGCTAAAATCCGAAAAGAAATCGCAATGCTTTCCTTTTCTTTTTTATCTTAATTTCAGCATGCAAGATGTCGTCTTTATTCTCAATTAATTTTTCAAAGAACCATGCAAGATATAAAGATCAATAATCAAGCAATTTTCATATAAGAAAAATTATAGAGAGGAAACACACCTTATGAGTTCAACCAAGTTATTCTAGTATTGCTCCTACCAACAAGCTCGTCTTGGCTCTCATACCAAATTGAGGTGAGTTGTTGTGAAATTCTCCACAATGCGGAAGTCTTGCCAAGGAAAGTTGAGATCTTGAAGGTCATAGTCTTACTCTCTTAGATACTCGAAACCTCTACTTAGCTTAGGTGAGACTAGCTCTTTTATTCCTGATTAGATAGTAGAATTAAAATTTGAACAGAGCAAGTAACCTAAACCCTTCTAAGTTCAGGAACTTGCAGAGATATAATTACATAATAAACACAAAAGCTCAAAATAATAAAGTTGAGAACCCAAAGTAAAGGATAAACCTCACAATTATACTATGAATTCTGAGTTTCAAGGTTTCGGTCACCCCCCTATTTATAGATGTTGAAAATCCAAAATCTTGGAAGAAAAGAAACAAGAAGAGGAAACAAATTAAAAGCGGAAAGAATCAAGAGTTGGAAACCGATTACAAACCAAATTCGAAAGGAACTCGAATAAGGCATGTGCGAAATTCGGTTATATCCTTTTTAAGGGGATATCCAAAAATCATAAGGAAATAAAATAGAAAAAGGAAAAGGTTGAATTTGGTATTTTGAAAAGAAAATCCAAATTCAAGTTGGAAAGAAAATCTACTTCCTAATTTAAAAAGGAAACTAATAATTAAGTCAGGTTGTAACTAGTTTGTGGTAACTTAACTTAATTATAATTACAAGTAGAAAAGGAATAGGAAAACATACAGTTTCCAAATCCTTCTCGGATTCTAGGAAAAGGCAATTTGCAAAAATTCGCAAGAAGCCTGTGAGCTTCATCGAGCGGATCCGTGAAGAGGTGGGTTGCGATGGGCAGTGTCGTGGGCTTGCGATTTGCGGGCTCGCGCTGCAGGCTTCTTCACAGCTTTTTCTGAGTTATGCTGGGCCAACTTTTGTAGCTTGGATGTTGTATGGATTGACCCAAAATAAGAAGGAGCATGAGTTTTGGATGAGAGGTTTCACAGAGTCAACAGACTCTAAGAAACAGGTTGCCTTTTGACTGGGCTCAGTTCCGAACGATCTCCCTGGAGTTCTGTGATCACGACTGAACTGGGCTTCTCACTTTGAAACCTGTGAAAAATGGGTTCCTGTTGTGTTGGTCCATCCTCCTGGTTAAAGGAGCTTATAATGACCTCATCAGGATTCTTCACTAATTACCTAAGACTAGGAAATATATCGTTTGCTCTACCTCAAGGATTTCAGGTCTTATTCAAGACTCTATCTATCTTAGAAATTAAGTCTTCTGCCTAATCCTTCTTAAGGAGTAAGGGCTTATCCAAGACTCCTCCTTTCTTTAAACCCCCCTTCCCCTCCCCCCCCCCCCCCCCCCCCCTCTTCTTTTACTCCTTGCCTATCTCTTCAACAAGATTTTAGGAATTTTACAAGATGCCTCAACCATTTACTTGGTGAGGACTTATACAATGTAGAGAATAGAATGTATTTGCTCAATAGCAACTATGAGCTTTAAAATGAGGAACAATGAAAAACACTTGGACTTTGAAAAGTCTCTTACAAGAATGCAATGCTTGAATAAAGTTGTAGCTGAAAAACAGAGCCTCGAAATTGACCTTTGACGTCGATCCCAAGTTTGAGGCTAGCCAAAATTTTAATTTTGGCTTCAATGGCTACTTAGCTTGGCGGCTTGCGTCATTAATAATTTTTTTGTATTCTCTATTGTTTGTATCTTCGACGTCGACCAGCCGTCGAGCTCAATCTCGATCTCGTGGCTTTCTTAACTATTTTTTACTTGAAGATTTCTGGGTAGATATCATCTATATTGAGGTGTTTTCGATGCATCGACGTCAAGTTGGTCTCGTGTTTGGTGTCAAGTGTAGGAAGTAAGTAAAAACATTGTCGAGCCGCTGTCAAGGTGGGTTCATAGCTCGGTATCGAGGATTACCAGAACTCTTCCCTCTTTATCTTTTTCTGCATTTTCTTTTTCAAACATTTATTCACTATTTATTTGTTAGTTTAAGTTATCAAAACACTTGGGATTGAGATCTTTGATCTAACAGTATAGTACACAAACTGGCTCTGCTTCATTACTCGAGTTCTCCTCAGCATTATCTGGATCCTCTATGCGTGGACTTGTCGGGAAGCTAGGGATGACCTCACCATTCCTCTCGATTAGAGAGGATTCAACCTCGAATCAAGATCCTGGTCAAAATTGAATGGAGACAAGTCAATAACATTAAAAGATGTACAAACGCTATACTCACCTGGTAAATTAAGTTTATAAGCATTATCCCCCATCTTTTCAACAACTTGAAATGGACCATCGCCTCTAGGATGTAATTTCATCCGTCAGGTACCTGAAAACCTTTCTTTTCTCATGTGAACCCAAACCCAATCACTGGATTGAAAGCTGATAGTCGTACGCCTCTGATTTGTATTCTTGGCGTTATGTGCATTCGTTTTCTCAAGGTTCAACCGAACCTTGTGATCTAACCTTTTGATGGTTTTTGCTTTTTGCTAACTTGATCTTTTAGGGGAAGCGGGACTAAATTTATCACCATCAACGGATTGAAGCCATAGGAGACTTCAAAGGGTGAGAAACCTATGGACGAATGTTTCGAGCGATTGTAGGCGAACTCTGCAATCAGCAACACCTACTCCTAGCTTTCTAGATTTTTCTTTGTCAAGGCCGTTAATAAGTTACCTACAGTGTGTTTTTAAATTTTTTTTTTTGAAATACCTACAGTGTGGTTGTTCACTTCTGTGTGACCGTCTATTTGTAGATGACTAGTGGTCGAGAAGAAAAACTTTGCACCTATACGTGACCACAATTTCTTCATAAAATAACTCAAAACTTTGATATTGTGAACAAACACAATGGTGCATGGAATGCCGTGCAATCTAACTATTCCATTAAAGAATGAGTTAGCGACATGTTTCACATATCTGATTTCCTGCATGGTATAAAGTGAGCCATTTTAGAAAATATGTCGATGACAGCAAAGAGAGAGTCATTACCTTTTTGAGTCTTCAACAACCCTTGAAAGTCCATAGAGATGTCAGTCCAAGGAACAAAAGGTACAGGCAAAGGCGTGTAAAGGCCATGGGGTTTAGGCGTAGATTTTGCTTTTAAACCATCAATGCAAGGTGAGCAAATAGATTTTACATCTGTATGCATTTTAGGCTAATAAAAGTGTTCTTTTAACATGTCAAGTGTTTTGTGAACACCAAAAGTGACCCATTAGCCCCTCATTGTCACGCACCAGTAGTTCCCTAGTTGAACTATGTGGTATGCATAGGTTATTTTCTTTAAACAAAAAGCCATCTTGCCAAAAGAATTTATGAAATGCACTAGATTCACATGCTTCATATATATTCAAAAAATCAAGATCAAACCATATAATTTTTTGAGATATGCAAACCCTAATGATGAATAATCAAGAAGAGTAAGAGCTTTATAACTCTATGACAAAGCGTCAGCTACCATGTTCTCTTTTCCCTTTTTATACTTAACTAGTGGATTAAACCACTCTATGCACAGTGCCCTATAATATGAGAAATATATTATTGCGAAAAATTGAAATAATTATGAGAGCACTAATTTTGGGAATGGTTGTGCAGAAGCTAGCACGCATTGGTATTGATGTAAACCCAATGCAAATTTGCCATTAGAAACTAAAGTATAAAATTTCCATTGTAGCATTACAATGTTTCAATGCCTACATATTTACAATATTCACAAAACATAATGAAGACACAACTGACAACCATACCAAACTTCTGAGGTAAAAAAAAGATAATAAATTATTCTAATTAAATGAGACAACTACTAACAATAACAAAGTTTATCTCCTGTATTGGAAAGAAGCAGTAGAATATGGGTGTAAATGGCATGCTCTACCTTATTTATCTTGAAGTGTCTAAACTGTATCCATATATAAAACATTTTTTTTTTTTAAATGTAGGTTTTTAGTGAAGAAGAAGCACAACCATTGATATAAGAGAGCACAAGCACCTAATGTTAACCCTTCAATTTCCTCACATCCCCTACTTATGTCATAGTCGTCGTATGAAAAAAAAGATGACCACCAAATGAATATGAACCCTTATGTTTCTTCACATCCCCCAATTATGTCATCATATAGATGAAAAGATGTCTCCTGTGAAGCCCCAGATTTTCCAGAACTAAATCATAGGGAAAAAAATGGTAAATAAAAAAAAATGGTTTAAATTATGTGTTGATGTGAAACATGACCTGCTTGCTTGAGTTATTGTATGCTTGCTAGGTGTGTAGGTTGTGTGGTAGACCCCTTGAGAAATATAGGGCGGAGAACAAGCTTCGGATGGGAAATAAATGTTAGAAAACCCAAGGGGAATGGTAGCTATAAGAGCATGCGAAATCGGGAGCCAAACGGAGCGAGAACGAAGAAAAAATGGCCAAAAGATGCCCCCTGCGACCATCACAGGCCCCCATCGCAGGCAGGGAATCATGTGCAGCAGCGTGAGGTGTGCGCCGCGCGACCCTGTGAGCATAAGCGCAGCCCAGTCGAACGCGCCCGCTGCTCAGCAACGAGTGCTTCAAAATTCAAACTCGGAATGGATTTTTCTCCAATCCAAATCCGAAATAAACCATGAGAGGGGTGACTAGGGTATTGGGAGAAGGTTCTAGAACCTTCCTAAAACCTTAGGGAGCATTATAAAAAGATACTTAGCTCTCCCTTTCATCTTTTTCACAGAGTTGAAAACCTAGTTGCTACCTTCGGAGTGACGAACAGCCGCCGCCGTTGCCGGAAAAGACGCCGCCACCGCCGCCGCCACCGCTTTTCCCTTCCCTTGCACCTCCTTAATGAGTTTGTGGCAATCATAGGACAAGGGTAAGCTTTAGAACCGATTTCGAAGCCCCGCAAAGTGGCATGAATGCATAGGTTAGGAGATCTTGATATTTCATGTGGGTTGTTTAATTTCTTCACAACCGGGGGGAATCTATGCATGAGATGGGGGCTATACATGTTTAAGATGGTTTAGGACTGATTTCATCTAGTGGGAAAGGTTGAAAACGAGATCTTGAATTAATATGCAAATCAAGAACAAGAAATTAAAATCTGGAAAAACAATGTACCATGCCATGTTTGAGGCCGTGAAAAGGTTGTTAGGATGGTTAGAATTGTGTAAAAAGTGGTTGGTTTGTTAGTATTGATGCATGTCTACAAATTGGTGTTTTTGGAACGGATTGAATCGGACTAGAGACGCAAAAGAAATGGCCCCGAAAAGGCCATCTCTCTTCAGCAGTTCTGGGCAGCCGCGAGCTAACGCTGCCCAGCACATGCATGCGACGTGCGAGCATCGCGTGCCTTATGGCTAGCCGATGCGCGCAGCTACTCGGCTATGGTGGCCGTCGTGTGCCGATCTCGACCCTCGCGAGCAGTTTTGGCTATTTCTTGCTAACCAAGCCTTAGCCATGCACCTTTGACCCAATACTTGACCCCTTTGACTCAACTTGACCGGTTTGACCCAACTTTGACCGATTTGACCCAACCTCGACTCATTTGACCAGAACTTGACCCCTTGACTGTAAAAGTCAAACCTAACCCGCGAAAAGTCTTAGGTTGACCAAACAGTCAGAGGTTGACCAAAAAGTCAAAATTGACAGTAAAAGTCAAACCTAACCTGAGAAAGTCAAACTTGAACCAAAAAGTCAAAGGTTGATCAAAAAGTCAAAGTTGATAGTAAAAGTCCAACTTATCCCAAAAAGTCAAAGGTTGACCAAAAAGTAAAAGTTGACAGAAAACTCAACCGTAACCCGAAAAGTCGAAGTCAACCCCAGTTGACCAAAGAGTCAAACTTGCTTGGAAAGTTAGCAACTTCGCCTTGACTAATAACCGTGTCTCCATTATCCGCAGGAGCTGATCGTTGACCGGGTCGAATGACACACGCGCCTTCTAGAATTCCAAGTGAGGGATTACTCGCTAGTTTCCTAAGGTTTAAACGAAATATCTACATAGTACCTTTGTGTAGTTA
The DNA here is from genome assembly GCA_016801395.1 of Leptodermis oblonga. Lineage (NCBI taxonomy): Eukaryota > Viridiplantae > Streptophyta > Magnoliopsida > Gentianales > Rubiaceae > Leptodermis > Leptodermis oblonga. The sequence continues at coordinate 17,168,062 of CM028757.1, forward strand.
TATGTACTATTGTGTGTTTATTTTTCCAACGAGGTTTCTCACGCCTTGTCACTTGCTTGTTTTACCACTTGCCCAATCGTGAAATATATATGCATATGTGCTATGTGCCTACTTGATGTTATGCCATGCCTGCTACACACTCTGCTTCACATGACATGTCTTTTTGCCTATGTGCCATTATCTATGCCTGCAATGATGAGTTAGCATGACCCACCGACCTAGAAGGGAGTAGACTTCTCGAGGTAAGTTGCATGTCATCTAGGATTGCATAATGCCTTTAGATATATATGAAGCATGATAGGGTAGCCATGATCACCTTAGTGTGAAACAGGTCGGAGACCTATTTGATAAGACTCTGGCTTCGAGTCTTCTTGTTTGACTTGACAAGTAGCCGCTCGCCCGCTAAGAAGGGCCTACCTGTGAAAACTCATGTCACAGACAGTCGACACTCCTTCGTTATGAGAGGAACCCTTAATGGCCTGAGATGAAAAAGGGCCAGGATCCAAAACCCCTGCCGTCGAGCATACCTTCATTGTACGGCTACCGGAGGGGCGATGTGCTTTACAAACCATCAAGTACTTGAACAACCTGAACACTTGAATAGATTCCAACCTAGCTTTAATAGAGAAAGCTTGTTTGTGAAATCTGCTTGCTGGAAGTCTAGTGGCTCAAATATGTGCATATGACTGTTATAGCTATCAGTCCATGCTTGTTTTTCGTAGTTGCCATGTGTTAGATTATATGCCTGATTCTCTTGACTTGCCTAATTTGCTGGGTTTAATTACCATACTTTCGATGTTATCTAGTTATGTATATATATGCCTACCTGTATTGATAGATATATGACCTGTATACTTGTTTCCAGGATTTTCTATCAAAGACTTACAGTGGAATTTTCTACAAATCCCGAGGTCTCTCACTGAGCTTAAGCTCGCCCCACTCCCTTCCAAATTTGATTACAGGTGCTTGATTCACGTGCGCTAGAGGTGAGACCGTTGGGTGTCCAAAATAACATCGAGGGGGCTTTGTAATAGATTAGCTCATATACCACGTTTGGGAGGATAATTTGGCCTAGGGCCGTCCTCGACAATTTTATTATATTTTTTGATGCATTGAACTTCTTAGATTTTTGGAATAAGTATAACGATGTATGTTTCTCTCTGAGAGCCCTGTATGACCCCTCCGCATATGCTCTCTTCTCCTTTTCGGGAATGATTTTCTGAGGCAGGGCGTCAGATGTGGGGTGCCATATCTCCCTTCATTCCACAAGGGTAAAATGTCTCAATTGTGTTGAATTTGTAGGCCATCCACAGTAGGAAGTAAGCATAACCATTGGCTGTGAAGAACGACCACCAAATGAATATGAAACCTTAGATTTCTTCACATCCCCTAATTATGTCATCTTATAGATAATATAAGGAAAATTTTCTATAAAAGCAACCCATTTAGCATGAAGTCTGTTCAAGTTATTTTCTCCCTTTAAGATTTTAAGGGACTAGTGGTCAGAATGGACAATAAACTCTTTGGCCATTAAAAAATGCTGCCAAATTTCCAAAGCATTAACCACAACATAGAGATCTTATCATATGTCGGATAACTTAAAGTAGCTCATTTCAACTTCTCAATGAAATAGGCGACAGGGTAACCTTCCTGCATTAAAAAACACCTATACTTATACCTGAATTAGCATCACACATTAACTCAAAAACTGTGTCAAAGTCAAGTAATGCTAAAACAGGTGCATAAGTGAGATCATGCTTCAAAATAATGAAGGTATTTTCCATGGCTTGGCCCCATAAGAATGGTACGTTCTTTTTACCTAACTCATTTAGGGACGCTACTTTGGACGAAAAATCTTGTGAGATCTCATATATTTGCCCTAGGATTATCCATGGGTTTGTATTTTCTTATGTAAATTATCTTTAAATTTCAAAATTATGTATAGTTTTGAACTTATATGATTTTGTTAAGAATATTAATGAATGAAGAATTATTTTTGAATCAAAGATCTTTAATGTTTAAATTAGGATTAAGATGTTAAGATTAAGGTTAGAATTATGTTTAGATAATATGTGATATGTGATAAAGTAATTAAGTAATAAAAACAAAGAAATTAGAGTGGGTAAAACCGATCGGTGCTTGGAGTCCAAAAAAATTAGCTTTCTTAATTTCCAAATGAGAGCTACGACCCTAGAGGTCTAGCCCTCCTATATTTAGATGTGTTAGGCAAATTATGAGTTTAAATAGGCTCCCTTTCATCCTCACAAACCATAGCACAACAAAATCAAAATCAAGAAGGGAGAGAAATGAGAAGTAGAGAAGGAAGGAAAAGCTAAGCAAGAATGGATTTTGGAGCTGGAATTTGGATTCCCCATTGTAGATTTTTTATTCTAGGAAACCTTAGGAACACAAAGGTAATGAATTTTACCCTCCTACATTAAAATTTAGAGAAATGATGCATGAAAGTAGAAAAGTAAAGTTTTTGGTTTTCTTAGGATTTTGATCCAAATCTTTTATGTTTTAACGTTGAATATGTGTTATGATTGATAGGAATGTTGCATAAGTATTATAGGAATGATTTTAAGCAAAAAGAACTGAAGAAAAATATGTTTTATAGCGATTTTGATCGAAACCCGAAGATAAAGTTTGAAGAAAGTGTTTTCTGGGTACGATCAGTTTTAACCGATCCGAAGATGGATAAAACCAACTTTCTTGGCTCAAGAAACTCAGTTATAACCGACTTCGGAATAAGTAAAACTGATATCAGAGAGTTAGAATTTTGCATGATCGGTTTTTTGCCATCTTGAAGAAGGTAAAAATCGAGTTTCTTGACAAAGGCTCAAGAAAATCGGTTATAACCAACTTCAGAGTGGGAAAAATAGCTATTAAGAATTACTGGAAACCTTGGATCTCTTTCTACCAATCAGATGGTGGGTAAAATCGATCTCAGGAACTGAAGAGGGATTCAGAGCGGTTTTAACCGACTTGAAGGCGGGTAAAACCAATCTTCAGGCTGGAGAAAAGGCGTGATCGGTTTTTTTCCCGTTCTTTTTGCGGGTAAAACCGATATTTCCTTAAAAATATGAATTCTAACAAAATTAACTTAAAATCTTTTGTAATTCTTTTTAAATACTTAAAAACTTTTACTTAAATATTTAAATAGAATTAAGAAGTATTTGGGACTATAGAAATTAAAGTTAGAATTTTTATAACCCTAGGATGTCAACATTTATCTAAACTAGGGATAGAAACTAAAACTCCTGATATTTATAAATTGTAGATAATTGGAAAAGTAGTGAGCACACATCTTCGGACTGAGGTGAGTTTATCACTAAAAATGGGTACCGTTTTAATGCAATTAATAATTGAGTTTCCATTGAGCCGAATTATATGACATGTTTTATACACCATCAAAAAATATTTGAAATACTTTTGTTTTTGAACCACCTAGTTGTGTTTACTTACGGCTGGACTGCATATGAACTTATTATGCTTCAATTGTACTTCCTTTGCGCACTGGAACTGTTATATGTCCACAAGTTGTTTTGGATCCACTATATGATATACGATTTGATCCCACGAGCTAGCATAGGGCTTGGTCGTCTGAGTCAACTGCGTTCCTGATTTTGAAATTAGTCCTGACCATAGGGGCCCTAAATATACGTACTATTGGGAGATGGCTGTCAATTTGAAGTGAATTGGCCCATCATTCAGCGTTCATGTATAAGTTGGCAAACACCCCTCATTCTTGTTATATATGATTTCCGAGGTGAGATGGCCCGTAGTTCATCGTTCACGTATAACTTTGACGAACGCCTCTCATTCTCGTTATATATGATTTCCATGTTGAGCTAGCCCGTCGTTCATTATTCACGTAGAGCTTGGACGAACGCTCCTCATTCTTGAGGTGAGTTGGTCCATCGTTCATGTAGAACGTTGCCAAACTCCCCCTCATCCTCATTATATGTTCTCTCAATCCTGCATGAGTCATGACTGCTATATGAAATGATTTGTCTAAATTATATGCATGGGTAATTTATGCAACTTGGTAAATATTTGCGAAAATGGTGGACTCTCACTAGGCAAGGGCTTATTCCATTTTCCTGTTTTCAAAATATTGTTACAGATCCTTGGTCTGAAGATGACTTCACTCATTTCCAGTACTAGAAAGGGAATGCATGCAAGCCGAACCTATTATATTAGTCAGATTGGAATAAATAAGAATGTTATGTTTAGTTAAGCTCCCGCTTTTGAATTAGGAACTGATGTATGTACATTAAGGTCTGGTGAAGCCAACCCCTTGTATGCGGGGTTGTGAATCTGGGGTGTCACAGATCTTACCTGCGAGACCGTTGTAGGTTTAGGCCATTCACGAATAGCCTTAACCTTGGCGTTGTCAATTTGACGTTGTCCTTTGAAATCACAAAACCAAGAAAGACAACTTCTTCCATACAGAATTTACATTTTTTCGTCCTTTGAAATCACAAAACCAAGAAAGACAACTTCTTCCATACAGAATTTACATTTTTTCGCATTGGCATACAATTTATTATCACATAGTTCAATCAATACCAAGCAAATGTGCTCTACGTGTGATTTTATATCCTTACTATATATCAGAATATCATCAAAGTAAACCATAACAAATCTACCTATGAACTTTCAAAGTACATGATTCATTAATCTTATGAAAGTGCTAGGTGCATTTGTAAGGCCAAAAGTTATAACTAACCATTCATATAACCAAATTTAGTTTTAAAAGTAGTTTTGCCTTCATCACCCTTTTTCATACAAATTTGATGATAGCCTTGTGTAAGATCTATTTTAATGTAAACAGAAAAGACATATAAATCTTGTAGCATATCATCAAGTCTAAGAATATGATGCCTATACTTAATGGTTGTTTTGTTAACATCTATAAAATCCACACATATTCTCCATGTACCATCTTTCTTTGGAACAAGAATAACAACTACAGCACGAGGACTAAATGATTCCCTTACCTGGCCATTTGCGAGTAGCTTTTCATTCTACCGTTGTAACTCCTTTGTTTGCGCTAGATTTGCTTTATAAGAAGTTAGATTAGGTATGGATGAGCTAGGTATGAAGTCTATCTGATGCATAATTCCACAAATTGGCGGCACTCTTACTGGAAGCTTGTCTGGAAGTATCTTTAGCAATTAGCATAAGTACAAAGCCCTGAGAGACTAACACTTGTTCGACTTCCCCTATAGTAGCAAACAAGTTACTTTTCTTTTTTCTTTCCCCCTTCCCTTTTCTTGTGGCTTTTCAGCTTCCCATTAGGCGAGCTTCTCTTTCATCCAGGTGGACTCATAACGAAATTCATGGGGTGGCATTGGAAGAAACGTGTGAATCTTGCCCTGCTGGCATACCGAGTAGGTGTTTGCAACTCTGTCATGTAACATAGGTGTTTGCAACTCTGTCATGTGTTACCTTCATGTCAAAGAGCCATGGTCATCCGAGAAGTATGTGGCACGCCTCAACGAGGAGTACATCACACATAACTTATCCTTCAAACTTACCAATAGCATATAGAATCTTTACCTGCTTATTGACTCAAGGTTGTTGAGTCATTGTAGTCGATAAGGATATGGATGGTTAACGATAGGGAGGTTAAGCTTCGCGACCATGTAAAAACTGGAACAATTGGTACAACTTCCCCCCCATGAACTATCATAACACATAATCTACCATTTACCATAGCACATGTATGAAAGATATTTGTTCGTTGACTTTGATCCTGGACAGCAGCTGCAGTCAATGAACGAGAGACTAGATTAGTAGCATAATCACTTTTGAGATAATGATAGTTTTGGTCCGTTATAAGGGACTCACTGCCGTTAGTTAAATTCGCTAGGGGATCAACGCTTTTTGTTTCTTCTTCATTTCATCGGAGATATACTCCCATCCTGCCCTCACAATACTTTTTGTACATTTGGACAATCTTTCAAGGTATAGCCTCATCACATGCATTTGTAGCAAGTGTGTCATGGATATAAGGAAATTTGGCGTGTGATGATGAAGGGGTGGTTGTGGGTTGGATATCTCTATGTTCAAAGTTGAACTTATTCGTCTCGAGAGATGAAGTGTAGAAAGGATTCTTTCTCCAAGTTGTCGAGGCACTGGCTGGCGTTTGGACTGTCTTTAGATAAGTCTCCATAACCTTGCCTTTGTGTAGAATATCTATCAAGCTAGTAGCATTTTGCAATTTACTGCTGACGCTATCCCCCTATTTAGGCCACTTAGAAAACGAGCCATGCCTGCGTCATCATCTTCGTATATATTTTCCCTAACCTTGGCCAACTCTAATTTCTTAAAATATCCATCTACAGTTAAAAAGCCTTGTACAAATGTATATAATTTCCTATATAATTCTCTAAAATAATGTGCAGGAACAAAAGTCTTGAGCATAGTTGTAGTCAAATCAAACCATGTGAGAGGTGGTGTGAGGACCCAGAATTTCAGACTAGGACTCGAGACAGAGTAAGGGTAAAACAGATATTTTACTTGCTTTTAATTTATAACATGAATGATGAGATTCATGAACTGATTGATAGATCGATTACTTGTAACGTGGGCATAAGATTTATCCTAGAAAGAAACGAGAAAATAGGAATAAGTAAGGAAACTACAACGTGCGAGTCGCACGAGTCCTCGAACAGCCCTGTAGCCTGAAAAGGAAATAATCGAAAAGATTGCATCGTGCGAGAATCTATACGAGTCATATGGCTCATCGAATGGGACAATCTGACGCGATATTTAATTATGAAATTGGAATCGAGATCGATCCTTTAGAAGGTTATTACCGAAATTGAACGTAACCAAGCTCATGAAGGATTTTGATTCAAACCCTAACCTAATAGTCTCTATAAATACATCCTTAAATTCGAAGTTAGGTCTTTAATTACTTTATCAAAGATCATGATCTTTTCAACAGATTGAAAAGGTTCTAAACAAGGGGATTATCTAAAAGATTACATACAGTTTGAGTAAACTATGAGGTAATCCCTTGGGATAACTTGTAAGGTTTAAGATTCACCTTTAAGAATTTTATTGAGATTAGCACCAAACATTTAGCTCGAAAGTGGAGTAGACTTTCCTTGATGAGAGAAAGTTGAAACACTATCAATTGCTTTGTGTCTTAAATTGCTTTCTTACTTGCTTTACACCTAAACTCACACACAAAGCACAAAAAGATTTTCGGTTTGCTTAGTTTAATTTTAAAACCTAGTCACCCCTCCCCTCTTAGGTTGTTTTAGTTGTTTTTCACAGCTCTAATAGGTGCAACATCACAAAGGGCAGTGTTTTCATAACACCCAACAATAGAATTCATTCTCACTTGCTAGCTCATTTTAATGCCTTTATCATTATCAAGCAATGTAGAGTATATTGATGAGGATAGTTCGTGATAGGTAGACTCAACTTGTCAACAAAGTAAGTACTACAAACATTGAGACTACTACCCCATCAATAAATAAAATAAACATATTCTCTTGCATCATTGCTCTTACATGAAAGATAATATTCCGTTGATCTAAAGTTGGATATGGAGTGGTTTTCAAAAGGCGATTAACAACACACCTTTGCTCTGGAGTGCAATCAAGGCCTTGAATTTCAAACTTAGGCTTGTATTCAACCACTTCACAATCATCAACTTCCTCACTCTCTTAACCATTGTCACCAAACATGACTCTTTTGCAGTGGGGCATTGAGACATAATATAGCTACATCTCGTACACCAAGTCCCTACGTCGAACGAGTCTTGTAGGTTTCTAGATTTCAAATTTCCAAATAATTCAACTTGTTTACGCTACGCTTTTGTCTTCGATCCTGATGTTCAACATCAAACGGGTGTCGAAGGTTTCTAGGTTTGGCTTTTTCACAAAACTAGTTATTGACTTACTTTCGGGCACAGATTTAAACATGCATCCAAGTGGTTCAGTCCGTTCCAGAACTATAAATCTACAACCTAAAGTGCATATAAGATAATCAAACCATTATTTCAAAAATTCCAACACTTTTAACTAATCGAAATTGAGCTTAAATAGGGCTCGACACACAACTTTTCAAACAGTACATGCTACACATGAGTTCCATTTTCATTCAGATACCTTGCCAAATTAACCCGTGATTCTAGATGAAATTCACTCCAACGATGGTTTTATCATACAAATACACGCTCTTAAAAATTACAATCTATTTTTCACTTTTAACTCCATGCATACAAGTTTTTTTTTATTCAAGTTAACTATAAGATTTCATGCTTTTAACATTCATGTTCCGATTCAAACTATTTTGCCGATTTAAACACTCACTACAGTCCTATGATTACCATGAAGAAACGACTTTAAGAGGCGACGGTTGGCTGGGACTTCTTCTCCTTGGCGACTTTTTTTGTGTATCTTTTTCTTTCTTTCTTTTACTAATTTTTTGGTGCTGTCGGCTAAACTTTTGATTCAAATCATAGCCACGTATTTATAGATGTGAATTAGGTTAGGGTTAGGGTTAAATCCTTTCATATTTTGGATAGGGTTAGCTCACATTTGAATTTCGCGATCTAATCCCGAAATGTTTCAATTTTATCCAAATTCTTCAAATTCCCGCGTTTTGGCTTTTTATGGTTCACACTGATGTTTGGCGTTGTACAGGTGTTGAACGGTCATAATTCTTTTGATTTTTTGCTGGCTTCGTTTTGGCGTCGAGAGGGTCTCGAACTCGGGTTCGAACCTTCTCAGAATTCATGATTTTTCCTAAAAGACCATGATCTTTCAAGCCTATTCTTAGCTATCCCTCTGGGTGATCTTATACCCATTCAATTAAGTCTTATGCTTGTTCTAAACCCACAATAACATACAACAATCAATCAATCATTTCACGAAAAGCCACTTTTCATGCAATAAATTATGAAGTAATGACTATTTTACCCTTCTTATCCCTTGAATCCTATTATGAAATTTTGGGTCCTCACATGCCTAGTTCCCCACCTATAAAATATCCATTCAATAAATTTACTCTGGTAATGGCATAGACTAAGACAAATTGAGCACTTCCCTTCGTATCTAATACCTATCAGAATTATAGACTATTTACTTATCTTAGATGTAACGAAGTTCTAAATTGCAAAAAATCCAATGTAAGTTTGATTAATTAAGGTTCAGAAAGCAGTAAACTATAACCAGGCATGAATGTCCAACGTAAGGTCACTTACCTCCTCCCTACACAAGACTTCTAGGTTCCCTAGTCTCTTTAAAAAGTAATTAACAACTAAAGGGTTAAGTTGCAAATAAGCCAATATAATTTTAAAGGTGGATCAAATAAGTTCCTCAAGGATTTTTAAAGCCTAGTGTTAATACCAGAGCAACGTCTAGCAACCAGAGCAAAAATCTATTGTATTCTCTAAAATATCCTTAATTGGTGAAAGGCATTAATTACATTCCTATGCTACTATTTCTACGTCTACTTTTGCAGCAGTTTATCCCTCTCTTCCTCCTGTTAAACTCAAATTTATTTTCTCCTTACTATCTGCCCACTCAATCTCTTCTTCTAGTTAAACTTCGATTTCTTCTCCCCTTGTATCAGGCGGCTCGTATTCAATTTTTCCATCTCATATTTCTCTACTTTCGTACCATTGTTTCTCCCCCTCTTTATCAACGAAAACTAGATCTAAAAATTTGAAAGGACAAAAACATGAGGTGAATAATTGGTTTCTCTATTTTTCTTTTTATTTATTGATGAGGGCATCCCCAGCCCTACGACAATTTAGGACTCAGAGGATCACAGTTCGAGTAATGAAGACTCGAGAAGTGCAGCAGAGGTTCGTGTGCTCCATAGAGACCCGCCAATGCTCTAGGACCCAAGTCCATATCAGAGAGATCTATTCGTTGACATAGTTGGGCCTATGACCCGAAGGAGGACAAGGAAGCTCAGAGTGCAGCAGAGGTTCGTGTGCTCCATAGAGGCCCGCCAATGCTCTAGGACCCAAGTCCATATCAGAGAGATCTGTTCGTTGACATAGTTGGGCCTATGACCCGAAGGAGGACAAGGAAGCTCAGAACAGATCTTGAAAACCTTGTCCAAATGTGTGCTACAGAAGCCCAATTCGTTAGGGACACAAATGCCCTTGAAGAGAATGCAAGAAAGGTTAAAAGTATCACCATATTCTCCATCCATCAAGAAATGGCGTCTATAACCTTTTCAACTTGAAAAAATGGGCAAATCTTGAAGGTCTTGATTTTCTTGCAAATCTTGAATTTCGCAGTTTAATGAATCTTGAAGAATCTTGAAATTCTTGATTTTTGACGTTCCGAAATGATTCGGAGAGATTCTAGAACCTCCCTACATCATCATCCCCATGCGCCATCACCATTGGCCCGAACCTCCCTTAAAGGCCACAACACTCCAAGCTCGGCCAGCCCAACAACCCGTCAAGGACAGCCCACCTCGATTACGAGTAGGGTTTGGATTAAGGGTTTGAGAAGGATTAGGTTTTGTGCATGTTACCTAATTCTACTCCAAGTTTGTTACTAGTTTGTTAAGGTTGTTACAAGTTTGTTACACCTACACTAGCTAGTTTGGTAGTTTCCAAAAAGGATCACCTTCTTGGATCCTTTTTGTGATTGGTTTCTATTTCTTAATTTCACTTGTATTTTGGGCCAAGTACCTACTACTTGCAGCCGAAATTTCCTTTTCAATCAATCATAGTTCCTTTAGGATTTGATTCTTGTAAGAAACCAATCTCTTGATTGGTTTCCAATTCCATAAGCTTTTCCTAGTTGTTTTAGGATTTCTTGAAATCGGCCATACCCCTATAAATAGGGCAGCCGAATTCCTCTTTTAGACTGTTGGTTTAATTGATAAAAAGTTTAGTTTGTGATTTATTAAATCAGTCACATTTATTTTGGGCTTATGTTTTTTTATAAAGATTCTCCATTTTGGTAATTAAAAAATAGAAAAAGTCTAAATAAAATAATGCTTATTAATTACTAAAATTACAGGAACTATAGGTTAATAGATAATTACTTATTGCTAAACTTTGTTTCGATTCTATTATTCTCCACTTTGTTCGTATTGCGTGCTTAAATTACTTAGTTAATTTAGTTTAGTATTCCGCCAAATCCAAGAGTAAGGATTCTAGTAATTCAGAGCTGCGTCTTGCAATCAAACTTTCTTTGTCAATTTTTCATATCGAGTTCTTGGATTTCCCGGCGTGGAGTTCAGGAGTTCACATCAATTAGGTTAAGCTTTTCAAAGGAACGCTGATTTTTCTTTCGTTTGGGATTGTAATTGCTGAGTATCACAGGAATAAAAGCTATAATATAGTAGGGTTCCCCGCCGCTCCCCCCCCTCCCAAAAAAATAAAAAATTGTACTTATGAAACTTCCATGGTTTTACCGGATTAAGATTATACAATAAGCTGTTAAAAAATCACTGTAACAAAATTTTATCAAGATTGATACTATCACTGTAATGCTTCCGTCAGATCTGGTCAGTTAAGAATTGAATTAGTTATCTATAGTGTATCAATGGAACAATAGTGAAGCATGGACTCTAAGCAATTGCAAAAAGCCAAGTTTATGAAGAATTCTTTATACGTTGATGGCCTTTTCCCTCTACCATGCGGTCGTCAGTTCAAGAATGATGGAGTCTGGACTCTGGACTCAATCCTTTGCCTTACAAATCAAGCTCTAACATTGTCTTTTTGATTTTCACTAGAAATCGGTGGATAAGAGAGCAACGTCTGAGGAACAAAACAGTAAAAGATTTATAGAAGAAAGGGGGAGGGATGGTTCTAAAAGAATAAAAAGGGTTGACACCGATAAAAGGATCAGATAAACTTGAAAGAGGTGTTGGTGGAAGTAATCAGTTTTGAGGGCATTTTAGACAATACAATTGATTTTTGCTCTGGTGGCTAAAAGTTTCTCTGGCAATATCATTAGCAATTTTTAAATCCCATATAGCCCTGAAACTTATAAAAGTGGCTCAAATTAACCTTTCCATCAATTGTGTACATAATAGTCGTTTGCAAGGACTGACATAACAATAATGCTGGTGTGAATAAAACCAATAAATAACTAACATGTGACAATAAATAGTGTAAACAAAATTAACTACACATCAGAAGCAAGAAAAAGAAAAACCAACAATGATGTTTTTTTTTTTTTTTTTTTTTTTTTTTTTTTTTTCAAGTTCAATGCTTCTGGAGACCCCAACAAAGGGCAATTTGTGCGGGAGTTTTTCACTATTTCTCTGCAACTATAACTAACTCTGGATGCTTATGAAAATCACTCTTGAGCCACGTTGAGCCAAGGGACTAGGGAGTCCAGAGATGAACTCCTTTTGATTTACAGAATTTGCGCAATTTTGGTTGCTGCCAAGAAGATGCCACTCCATATGGTTAACAGCAGGAAGAACCCTGGCTACAACTAGTAAAATCTACAGCCTTCACAAGGATCTCAACCGCTTGGCCAATGACATTGGGATCCCCGGATCAGCCTAGCCGGGATTTTGGTTCCAGGTGTTGAGTTTGAAAATTCGATATCTTCTTCATCCTCCATAACCAAGAAAGGGCAGCGATAGAGTGAAAGAATAAAAAATTGAGTCCTCATGTGACATATCTGGAATACGACAATGAACCAAGGAACTGCGGAATCATCTTTTCCCAATCGCCAATTTTTTTCGCCGTTTAGATTAACACCCTAAATCCAATTAAGTGTTCATCTTAATAATGGTTTACCACATCATATTGGCAAATTTTTTCACATCATTTACTGTGTCAATTATTTATTGGTTTTATCCATATCAGTCTCGTTATGTAAATAGTTGACGGAAGGGCTAAATTGAGCCATTTTTAAAAGTTCCAGAGCTATATTGAACCTAAAAATACTTCAAGGATTTATTGGATCCATCCCAAAAATTATAGAGGCTTATTTGCACCTTCACCCAAAAATAAACAAATAAATAACTTACAAAAAATACTAACGGCCAACCTTTCCAGAACAAAACATGGAATATAAGTTCATTTGTTTGGTAGATAAACAAATTCATTAAAACAATGATAAAGTAACAAAATTTTATCATTTCTTTTCTTTAAAAGGTTGAAAGTGTAAGGTTGAAAGCACCTAGAATCTTGATTATATACTATGCTTGCTTTATACTTACTATTTTATGAGTTGGACCCCTGGATCACTCAGCACTGGGTATATGCTTGTAGGGGTTTGTTTAATGCATTACCAAGAAAGGTTTAGTCAGGAGTTTCAAGAATGTAAAACCTATATATACATGGAAAATGTGGAAATGGAATCAGATTTCCTTTGTGTTTTACAATACGAGGAAGACAAGGATAAATTGAGAATCAAATCCTTTCTGAGTGGACACAGTAAATAATAGTTGCCAGGTCAACTCAACCAGTTTATGAGCTTCAAAGGAGGAATCTAATCATATATTAACAAGGATAAATTGAGAATCAAATCCTTGAAGTTCACCTTAAATCTTAAGTAAAAAAGACTCAAAATATGCAGAATATGTTGCTAGTATTCTCAGAAAAAATGATGATGAATTTAATGCATGATGCATTAGATGACATGAGAGGAGTTTGAAATGAAAAAGCAATGTCAGTAATATATATTCCTTCCGTCTTACTTAAAGTGTCTACTTTCAAAAAAAACTATTTTCTCATTTAAGAAGTTTACTTTGAATTTGTTTACAAATATACCTTTACTAATATAATAATGTGTGACCTATAATTACTCCTTATAAATTATCAATTTTAGGTGTTGTACATCACAACCCATAATAAATTGCACATTTTTCAAAGTAGACTTTTTGAGTAGGAAGAGGATAGTATTTCTTTTCCAATCATCCCATCTACAGACATTTCAAAACCACCTGCTATACAGCAAATCAATATGAATTAATAAAGTAGCTGAACTAGAATAAAGTTTGCATTAATCTGAACCATGAGAATATGGGCTGATTACAAAAATTGGACATATTCTCTAAAAGACTTCTCAAAAACTAGAAAGCCGCAGAAACATTGGATATATGATTTACAGATTTCTCAGAAAAAAAACAAATGTGCCAGAATGCCATAGGGCGAAGGAAAGGGGAAGGAACAAAAAAGATAGTTCAGTATATTTGATATATTCTCACATCCAAGTGGATAAAGTGAAACAATGTACAATTGCAGGAATCTGCAGAAGTTGTTGTCGCAGGAGGGTATTCATTAGAGAAGATAGAAGCATTTAGAACAGGAATTTAAGAGAATATTCAGGATAATAAGATCTTAATATGATAAGATTAAGGATAGAAGTTGTACAAAATTAGCAGATTGTAGAATTTAAGCAGGTTGTTTTGGAGATTCCAAACTAGCCGAAACATACCTTCAGCAAGGAAACCAAAAAAGACCACCAGCTCTCTACTGACACTATCATGCAGAACTGCAGAAAGCATACGGCAAAAGATTGAAGATCCTTTATCTGGGACAAATTAAAAGGTGCAAACAAGGTTGAAGACTAAATGAAACCCGTTGGATGCGGGAGTAATCAGATCTAGATTTTCAGCAGAAAAAGATGTTCCATATTCCGTACAAAAGAAGAGAAAGGAAATCAGATCGAAGATGTAAGCACAGAGAAATGTTCAATGATGACCTATTTGTCACATGAAAGAAGCAGTCCAAACATCAGGTTCCAGGGGAAAAAATAGTTTCAATAATATTGATTTAGCTGTAACGTTACTTTCAGGATACTTACCCCTCTTCATAACCAAACTGTTCTAACATGAAAATGTAACATGACAAAATAAATAGTTCTGAACATGTGAGTCGTCTTAACAATTATACAGCCAAAGAAATGGAGAGAATAATAATAATAATAATATGATCATAAACAGCTTCATTCATTTGGATTAATAGGTGAAAGATTTGTTTTCTCCAGAACTGTAGTTCTGGAATGAATTAAACAAGCGGATTTCCTGAAACACCATCTGGAACTACAAGGTCCAATTCCAGTCGCAAGTTACCAAACCGAGCCCAGACGACCATATTCTGTTTGCCACTACTGGGAATTATCATACATGCAGAGTGTAAGCATCAATATATTTTGGAAAGTTGAAGCCCAACTGTAGTAATATCACTTTATGATATTCTCCACATGAGAAATGATTGTGGGACTGAAAACACTCAGTGACCGATGTGGCATCACATGAAAATAGCCACTTGACATTTTTAATTTTGAGTATCCAAAATATTTTTTCATGCGGTTGCCACATACGCCACTGCGAAACTTCATAGTGAATTTTCACTACATGTATCATCACTCTTTCCACATCTACAGTGAGTCCTCACCGGTTTCTTTAAATATATAAAACACAAACAGGAGCATTGTCAGTAAATGACTGATTGAGAAACTTACCTTCATAACCCTTAACTTCATCTCATATGTTGGTTTGGTTCTTGGTTTTTAGAAAAACTCCAGTTGTCACTCAACTTTTATAGTTAGGTACAACTAAGCTAGGCAGTCTATATTCCTTCCAAACTCCCCTAGTATTCCTATGTCAGAATTGATTCACACTCTCAATGACAAAAATAGACAAATTATTTGAAGCATACATAGGTATCGTCAATCCTTTTTCACATCATTTTAAACAAACAGGAAGAAAGAAAGAAAAGCTTTAATTCATCATTACAAAAACGAAGAAGGAAAAAAAAAAATTTATAAAGAAAAAACACTAATAGTTTGCAGCGCATTGAATTGCCAAACAAGAAACAGGAATTATGCCTTCAATGTCTATGAAGAACTCAACATTCAACCCAGCGAAATACTTTACAATTTTTCCTCTTCAGGACTACACAAGCTTCTAACATGTATAGGCTGGTGAGCTTCAATTTTTCACAAATGGAGTCAATTGAACTTGATTCAGACCTAACTTTGAATTTGAGAGACCAATACAATTGGTGTGTCTCTATTTTGACAGATTGTGTTAATTGGACTTAATGAACCTAACTCTGATGTTAAGATATCAATACGATTCCTTTTCAACAGTGGAGACCAAATCATAATAAAGGACCAAAACTGAGGGACCATTAGCATGATTTACTGTTACTAATTTATAAAATCTGTCTCATCTTTATATAACTTTGTTAGTCAGAGATTAAAAGATCGAACTGAACAAGTCCCAAAGATACTTAAAGATACCAGACAGACAGTAAACTCAAGGACAAGAAGACAAAAGCACAATTTATTGATAAAGAGAGAAAATGTTTGACTAGATCTCACCAAGTATTTACAACCTCTTATGTACAAAGTGTTTATTCCTCAGAACTGAGTTTTGATAGAAGATACAGGCAGCCAGATGAAAGAAGTACCGAAGCTGAGAAGCAAAGCAAGTCAACAGGTGAAAGAATAGCTGCCTTCCTTGTCTTGTCAAAGAAACCAATAAGAAGTAGCATGACAATTACATGGCCCAGTTTCGTTTTCAATTCATTGACAGATTTAATTTTCAACCATTGTGGTCGTTCCTGAAAAGAATCAAAGAAGATGCATTTACAAATATGATTGTGTAAATGGAGTGATTCATACTAGCTACATTATAACTTAACTCAAAACTTTTCAGTTACATTTAAAACAGAAAGGTGTTTGTCAAGTGTAACCGACTTTATCTTGGAAATAATGCAATGAAACCCCAAAATAGGATCCAGTAAGAAACCACCTATTTCATATGTTCCAAGCAAAAGTTCTACCAAGCATTTTTTATTCTGAATTCCAGGGTAGACGCTGTTAAAGTCATTTATTTAGTTATTGGTTGTAGTACCTTTTAGAATCTGCCTTTAAAAGGTTTTTGATATTGCTTGGCATACCCATTACCCTAGGCCATTACCCAGACATTTTACCCTTTATTGAGAAAGAGGAAAGCTCCTCAGCTGACATAATTGACCTTATATATATGAACAAGAAAACAACCCACAATAAGCAAAATTCTTTTTCCAATTTGTACAGATCAAGTGGAACCTAAGGTTGTAAGACAAACAAGACAGTATGAAAAGATTAAGGAAACCCTTGAAGTGAGCTAATGAATAAATTCTTATGTCAATATGCAAGTTCACCACTCTTGTGGAATCACCAAGAGGATTTTTTTTTTTTTAAGTTTCTTCTACTTATTGAAAGGATAATATATGTTCAAGGTGATCAATCTGCAGGAAATAATCTTTGCACAGACCTTTAGTGTAAATAAGCCAAAGAAATTTGATCTGTATGGTGCTCTTTCATCCGAGATTGATTTTGCCTTGTCAAGGTTGCTGATAAAGAGCTCATACAGCCCCATACCGAAAACCAACATCACTGTTCCTAATAGATAGACATCTATAGGAAAAAAGAAAAGGGTAAGAGAGAATAAATAGCTAGATTACCGACATACAAAGAATAGTAAGGCTTATGAGTTCAAATGCACATGATAAATGCTGAAACTATTCTCAATAAATACATTAACATAAAAAATATTTTAAATAATTGAAAATAAGCTAGAGTCAGATAGTTTACTCAAGTAAATACATAAGAAGACCATTTAACTAAAAACATTGCCGGAGTTAGTTGGAATCTCCATAGATTTATGCATATACATCTGCCAAATTAAAAGTAGCTCCTGCTCAACTCTTATGCCAATGAACTTTCATGAAGGAATACCTACATGCCAGGTTTTCTAAGCCTTACCAGCCAAAAACTTTATAGAACCATAATACAACTTAACTGTCTAAATTTAGGAGAGGTCCCAAATTAAAAGCCATTACAATGCATAGAAACCAAGGAAAATTGTTTGAAGAATCTTAGTGAACAGTTCACAACTCCAGCAGATCGAACTTTACCCTTATTGTGACTGGATGATCTTGAATTAAACTCGAGTGTAAGTTGAGCTAAGCTTGGCTAGAATCATTTATAGGTATATAAAATGTAAAAATTATAATATGATAATAATATAAGCCTGGCTCAACTAGCTCAACTAGCTGTCAAGCCAGTACTTTAGGGGCTTGAGTTTGAGTTGAGTTTTGACTGAGACACTAATATTATTATTATAATATGATAATAATTTCAGTTTGTTTGCAGCTCTATTCAAAGCCACTTCTCCCTTTATTTTGGTTATTGTTTTGTTAGTGCATGTATCATATGGTACCTTTCTTCTTATCTTCAGTCTAAAACATTATTCAATACTTTCATATGATGCTAAAAATCTGGGAAAGGTGACAACATTATTCACACATCTGCAATAAGACTGTAGAACAATGGTAACAAAACCAAAGAAACCTGGGCGCATGCATACATCAATATATAGAAAAATATATTTGTAGAGGAAAGTATCGACAAATTTTAGACAATGTCTTTTAGACATCATTTTCCCAATTGACCGTGTCTTTTTCCTTGACAAATTGGTAGAATTATCCTTTATTGTTAATGTTTAGTGTCTTTTTCCTTGACAAATTGGTAGAATTATCCTTTACTGCTAATGTTTAAACATACTACTTCCAGAAAGTAAAGTTGCACCCCCGCCTAATTTTCTTGCTTTATAAATCTGCAATGTTCCCCTGACTATTTTTCCTTTCTCAAACATTTTCATTCACACTCCCCACCAAACTACTATGGTACCAGAACCTTTACACTTCTACCCAAAAAGAAAATTGCAAAACCAATATATAGTTTACTTACAAAAATCAAGTTCTAGAATATTGGTATTCAACAAAGCCAAATTCTCACTTGAACATTCTAGTTATTACTTCAAATAGGAATAACAATACCACACTGTCACATCTTCCAAAGCAGTAAAATACATGATGCTCTTCTTCAAAAGTATCTGCCAGCTTTCCCTCTTTCAAACATTTTCATTCACTCCCCCCACCAGGCAACTTTTGAATCAACGTTTACACTCCTCTTAGGGATTAAAACGCAGGCCAATATGCAGTTTAACTTGCTAAATCAAGTTCCAGAACATTTTCGCCAGCATGGCCAGATGTCACTTAATTGTCCTTGCTATATAACCTTGAAACAAGATCTTTGTAACCAATAAGGTTAGGTCAACAGACAACGGGGAAATGGGAAGGTAACAATGATGCTCAGCTTTCTAAAGCAGCAGAATAACTTAAGCATCAGTACCTTGCTCTTCTTGTTAATGGAGAAGAAACATTGTTTCTATAGTTAGAAGGATAGAGACAAAAGCAACGAGGAGAAGTTAAAAGTTATAGTAGTAAGGTAAATCACATGCTTGTGCTACCATGTTAGAAGGAAATTGGTGCTATTGAATTTAAAATCATGTTTATCAGCACTGAGAAAAGGAACAATAGTCTCGATAATACACAATGGCAAGATATGATCCATATAGCTCAGGGATAAAGGATTAGTTGTTGTTGTTGAGAAAAGGATCAGCTCAAATGTCAAATCCAGATCTGTTCCTTTCACGTTTCTGTAACTAACATAGCAGAGTGTTACCTGTCATTGGTCCACCAACTTCTCAGTTCATGGCATAGAAATTCAAAACAAACAGAGGGTTAAGCTGTGTCAACTAATAGATATGAAATTGGGTAGACAGATATTCCTTGATTATGTCAAAACACAAGCAAAGAGAAATGAAATTATGCAAAGGAGGAAAAGCTTAGAATGCAATGACAAATGGAATGTTTTCCTTAATACATGAAGATTATTTGGCATGTAAATAACCAAAAAATTAGCAAAGTAGATTATAAGTTAGTGAAACTGAAATATACAAATTGCATCCAAAGGGGGATAACTTTTCATGATATTCCAGACTAGAAAAATGAAGTAAGCACAAGCAAGGGGAGAATCTTGAGAACTTAATAAACAGACCCACAGTGGGATAGATTTCCAAATCACACCAATCCATTTATCAGTACATACTTTTATTCAAATACACTGCCTTCCTTTCTAACCATATTGGCAAATGGCTTTCTCCCGTACCTCCCCATATCATCATTTCATTTTGAAAGTAACATATTTCAAAGCCAAGCACTCCTGTCTAAGATTAATTATCTGCTAGGCATTTCATTATGGTGTAACATATTTCGAAGCCACGCGCTCCCTAAGATATGTCTAAGCCGATATGGAGATCATCGTAATACTTCCAGTAGTCAAGTCCATCACTTAGCTTGTCATTCAGTGTTTCCAACCAAAAGGCAAAGAAGTACTAGTACTAAACAACTAGCATAGCTTGAAATGATTTTTTAATCATGGGATTTAGAGAAAAGGAGAGGTGTACCCATCACCAAACCATTTGAATGAGTGACCTGCAAAAACAGGCCACTTCTTCAAAGCTTTACAGGATTACCTTAGGACAAACCTATGAGAATCTATACAATTAAGTACGTATTATGCATGGAAATACATCCTTTTAGGGACACTTGATGAAAGAAGTAAAGCCAATTTGAATATACTGCATCAGAGACATTCCCTAGCGCATTTTTCCCACAATAGTAGTCATATGATAATATGAACAGTCAGTGCCTGCATAGAAAAATTAATTATCGTGATCCACCTTAAAATCAGGCTTTCAATTTTTAAGCTACCATCCAAGAAATGGTTATTCCTCTTGATGAAACCATATATGTTCCTGTTGGAAATGTGGCTTATATTGCAGTGGGTTGGACCAAGTCTTTAGGCATATTCTTTAGGGGTTTAGTGGCTTGTTTTTACTTAGCGCATTTTATGTGACTGTTAGAAAATGGTTAAACATGGCATGAACTTGTATTAATATTAGATAGACTATTATCTTGTTTCTAGGGTTAAGTAATGGATGAAAGTTGGGTCCTTCAGCCTTATAACATTCTTTGTTCTTGGCCATATAACAGCAGTGGGCCACATGAATGTTTTTACTCTTTCTTCAAAGTCACAGAACTTTCCTTTTTTCTAGTAAACTAAACTTGTTTACACCATAAAACAGTACAATGAATACCCAGAATCACTGAATATTGGAATGAACAGCCTAGTATTTCAGACTAATACAGGCCTCTTCAAACACTTATACTAATATTAGAATTGTCACCTATTTATTCAATCAAGGATAAAAACTCTAAATACCCTTAGGTATTCTCTTAGTTGTTTAGTTGATGAAAAGTAAAAGCTCAAAAGGACCTTTAGTATTCTGAATTATTGATCTATAAACCACAAAGGTTTCTTACACAATGCACAAAAAAAAAAAAACTATTCACCTATTCAATCCTTTATTTACTTTAGTTCTTTCACATCCATATTAAATTACCATAATATTGAACAAAAGGTCAGTGAAACAGATAGTGAAAGTAACAGCCACAAGCAACCTTACGTTTGCAAAGAGCAAAAGCAGAAGGGAACTGATGTGCCGTCCTAAAAATTTGTAATGATAAATAAGTGAGAACAACTAAAGACCATGAACCTTTCACACGTACCAAGGGCCTCAACAAGTGAAAATATCACCTTCGCTCGGTTCACAAAATATTCTTGGAATGAAGCTACAACAAAACTGCAACCCTGAATGCAATAAAAATAAACAGTTCTGATAACCTTGCAATACATTGTATCAGCATGAAGTGCTTTATCATAACATTGGCAGACAAGTAAAGAGGTTCCTATTCTTGGAATGAAGCTACAACAAAACTGCAGCCCTGAATGCAATAAAAATAAACAGTTCTGATAACCTTGCAATACATTGTATCAGCATGAAGTGCTTTATCATAACATTGGCAGACAAGTAAAGAGGTTCCTAAGGTATTTTGATGTTCAATTCCAGTTTAACATTTTTTTTAGATTAAACTGATGGCTTGGTACTTTCAAACCATCAGATGTTTTTAAACCACCAACAGCTCAAAAAGAGCCTTCTCCTCCAATTGGTTTTATTTAAATTGAACATTTGAAAAGAAAAGAAAAGAAAAAAAAAAAAAAAGAGTTCAAAGTTTTAATTTCAATGACAAAATATGAACATGAACAAAAAAATGCAGGTAGCAGACTTGAGAATGTTGTGGTGGAAAATAAGCAATGCAAGTATTAGAAAGAAAATAGGAGTATCTCAAATAGACGAAAGAATGAGATAAATACGCTTAAAAGGGTTTGGACATAGTTCGTAGGAGACCCCTATATGCCTAGTAATACCGTAGAAAAAAGAGAAACATTAACTAATATTAAGAGGGTAGAGGCCAAAAAAATTGAAAACAACTTTAAAACATGACATCTTACATTTAAATATAAATGAATGACCGTGTCTAAACTGCAATGGATTACGAGATATGATCTAGATAGCCGACCCATGTCATGTAACAAAGAGCTTAGTTGTTGTTGTTGTCTTTGTTGTGTGTGTATATAAACCAAAAAGTACTAAAATATCGAACTCCAGAAACGATGTCAAACTGCAAAACACAGAATATAGCCTGACCAAAAAAATAGGGAACTACCTTGACGAAGCAAAGAAGAGATCCCACCAATGAGCCCCACACTGCAAGAATAGCAAAGAAACGGCAGCCATATATAACCTACAAACGATAGACAAATGAAAACAACTAAACAAAATTTAATCATGACCAAGCTTGGGTAGTCCAAAATATTCTTTCATTTCACTAAACAAGAAGAATTACCAAACAAATTACCTTTTCCAGATTTCCCTCAATTTGCTCGATCTTTTCTTGAGAATGACGGGGCGCTCCGGAATTGAATTCTGATGCAACCCCGGAAGATGAACTCTGAGCAAGTAGAGGGGCGCAAATTTTCGATTTGGGCACCGAATATCTGATACTGCGACGATGAAAGAAAGGAACCCAGTTGACAAATGGGTTCGATCTTGGAGTTCTAACGAAGAATCCTGCAGCTGGGATAGTAGTTGAGCCTTCAATAGCAATCATTATTCTCGGAGATTCAGAGGTTTTGTCATAAGGGTATATTCTTCGGTAAAGAAAAGTTTTTTTTTTTTTTTTTTTGTGTGTTTCAACGGTAAAGAGAATTTGGATGACTGAACTGAACTAAAATTTTTGTTTAGAAGCAGCATGCAAACCAGATACCAACTCTGACGTGGCACATTGAAGTCCTCAATTAGAAACTCATGTGTACGATTTTCTTTTTTGTTTTTTCTTTCCAACAGGTCCTGGTCCTGGTCCTGGTCCTGGTCCTGGTCCTGGTCCTGGTCCAGTTCAAACCCCACCAGAACTTGCCCATGGTTTACGAGGTATTGGAAATTGGAATGTTAGATAGCAAGGGTTTTTTTAGAGTGAATTGTTATTCAAAAGATATTTTTTATTAAAATATAACACATTTTTTTAATTTTCTTTTTAATGAAAAGACTAAATTGACCCTCTATTGTTTGAAGAAAATTGCTTCTTCTCGTTGTCTTGTCTTCCTCACGTGCCAAAATCGAGTCGAAGAAGAACAGAGAAAATAGAAAAAGAAAAAAAAAAAAAAAAAACCAACTCAAACTTCATTGCATAACCAAAGTTCTACTATGAATTCATACCAAAACGTCGGCGCTATGAATTCATAGCAGAACGTCGACCGACGTTCTGTAAGAGAAAAAAAAAAATTTAAAAAGAAGAAAAAGAGACGACGAAGGTTCCAGAACCTTCGTCACAGGACGGCGAAGGTTCGAAAAATCTTCGTTGTCAAACCTTCGCTGCAGGACAGTGAAGGTTTTCCGAACCTTCGCCGGCCGCTGGCGAAGGTCACCAGTGGGTGGGCCGGCGAAGGTTGCCTGCCATGGTTGCCAGCGAGGAGTTTTTCTCCTCGTCTGCAACTATGGCGTTAAAAAAAAAAAAAATTTAAAGTATGAATTTTTTTTGTCACAGGTGAGGGTATTGATGTCTGTTTGCCATTTAAAAAGTTAAAAATATCCTGTATTTAGTAAAAAAGTATCTTCCAAATAACATGCCCCTTTTATACTGTAGAACTTCTATAAATTAATACTTTCTCTAAGATAATAATTTTCTCTGGTCCCGACGAGAGCCAGTTTAAAAAATTTACAAATTTTAATAAAAATAATATGATAATAATTTTTAGGAAGGTCCCTTTATAAATATATAGTCCCGCCAACATCATAAATTAATAATCCTTATCAATTACAAATATAACAATGATACTTTATTAAATAAGAATACATTGTTGTTTGTTTTTTCTTAAATTTTAAATCTAAATAAATTTCATCTTTAACTTTTCTTACTGCATCAAAAAGTTCCGGTGTTGAATTGTCGAACTGCAACAAAAAAATTTGATGTACAATGAACCCATTGAATGTTTTTAGCTCTAATCTACAATGAACATATTGGATTTTTTGAATTTTCATGTACAATGAACTTATAGATATAATTGATCTGTACATTGAAAATTTGAAATTTATATTAATACCTATTAATACAATGAACTAGTAGATACAATTAACTTGTACAATTTGATTTATCTATATATTTATTTACGGAGATCGAAAACACTTTTTAAATTAATAAATTATTAATCTATCGATTAAATAATATCTCGCTAAATTAATAAAATTTTATGGTCCCAAGGTTATTAATTTAGAGAGGTTTTTACTGTATTTTGATTTTATTGTTTGTCTATATGATGACATAAATAGTGAATGTGAAAAATTCAAGAGTTGAGATTCATTTGCTGATAGTCCATTTTCATCCGACGGCTAGAAACTCTTCTACTCAAAATTCCCTATGCAGAAATGAATAGTTGCATCATTTAGTCTAAGGTAACAAAGAAAATAATGGTTCACAATAGTTACAAGAGAGTTACTTCCCCATGTGTTTCATCTTCTACTTCTTTTCATCTTCTTTTTTTTTCCAGTATATTTGGTTTTCATTTCTGAATGTTTGCAATTATTGTTGTGAAAAATAATTTTACTTAACAATAGATAGTTTTTGCAAATTCAATACATACATTCAATACATTAGTGAAGAATCATAGTAAATTCTAGCCATTCAATACATACGGAATAAAGTTCTGGAGATATACTGATTAAATTTAATACCTCTGCATTAATTACATATTATGCCACAACGACACTACATATTCTCAAATTCAATTTTTATAGGGATTCATTTCCATTAAATTAATTAACAATATTTGTTTTATCTTTCATTTCTCAATTACTTTCAGAGGACACCGTGCTTTGTACATATATAGAACTGGAAGTACGAATTCACAAATTCAATTTCTATAAGGATTCATTTCAATCGAAAATGAATTAATAATATTTGTTTTATCTTGCATTTTTCAATTACTTTCAGAGGGCACCGTGCTTTGTACATATATAGAACTGGAAGTATGTATTCTCAAATTCGATTTCTATAAGGATTCATTTCCATTCAAATGAATTAATAATATTTTGTTTTGTCTTGCATTTCTCAATTACTTTCAGAGCATTACAGGGCACCATGTTTCGCACGCTGTAATCCAACTAGTTTTTATTTTTATAGTATAGGGAAAATCATACTTTAGATCCCTCTTCTTTATCCTCGTTACACTTTTGGTCTATCTTTTATGTTCGCACTTTTGGTATCTCTTCTTTCACATTTTAGCATTTTTGGTCCCTCTTACTAGTTGACTATAGAAGTCAACGGTAATTTGGACCATTTTTAAAAACTTATAAATTTTTTTGGCCAAATAATAATTCGTCAAGCCCTTAAAGGGTTTAGTATTTCGCAATTTACAAAGAATGATCTGAATTCCCCCAAGAAGAGTCAATGTTATCTTATGAAAAATAAGGGTGGGTGATCATTTTCAGAATTCTAAAGGGTTTAGTTTTTCGCAATTTACTAAAGAAGGGTCACAAATTTTTAAAAATTTTATTTTCCCCTTAAATAAGTGGTCAATCGATAAGAGGGACTAAAAATGCCAAAATTTAAAAAAAGATGGACCAAAAGTGCGAGTTGCATAGAAAAGGAACAAAAAATGTAACGAGCGTAGAGGGACCAAAAGTGAGATTTTCCCTTATAGTATATGTCATAATATAATTTCATTATTTTAACAGAAAAATATATGTCAGGATGATCCTGACAAGGCCCTTGTCAGGCATCCTATTAGAGTTTGACACATCACCCTTTTTTAATAAGTCTCTAATTCTATTTTAACTCTTTCTCAAAATTTACTACCGGAAAAACCTATGCCCAAACCCCTCCCTGACCCATCGCTCACCCTGTCTCCTACTGGAGTTTAACGCCAACTTCTGCCGCAAAAATTCCATAGCCAGAACATCAACTCGGCAAACTTTAAGATTGCTGTTGATTCCTCTCTCCCTTCCTCTCTGTCTTCTTGTTGAAGGAATCTAATGTATCCAATAGCCTCTAGATGCCTTGTCAATCTGCCAAAAAAAGGAAAAAATGGAATGAGGGAATTATATAATGTGAGACTTCTTTAAAGCTTAAAGGGGAAAAAAGGAAAAAAGAAAAACTACTACCATCAATAAACAAAAGTTCTACGTTTGTGTAAAAAGAAAAAGTGGAAACACAAGTCAAGTCATCATCTTTAATTCAACTTCCATCCTTTGCTTTTTGTCTATAGTTCAGGTACTACTAATCAATACATGTTACTTTGGTTAGTTATTCTTGTGTGGACGTGATTCAGAGCAAAAGAAAAATCAATACATGTCAATATTCGCTTTTCTTGTGTGGACGTGATTCAAAGCAAAAGAAAAAAAAAATCATGCTTGTGTTGAAAGAAATCAGAGAATTGTGGGTTTTGGGGAAATTGAGGTAGGCTCAGGCTGAAATTGGAATTGGTGTGGCTAGTGAGTAAATCATGCTTGTGTTCTATTAGTTTTAGCGCTAAAATCAATTGCAGTGATTTCTTTTCTTTCTTTATGTGGACGTGTTTCAGAGAAGAAAAAAAACATAGAAGGATCAAATACCAAATATGAACCAGTAAGAGATGAGAGGAAACTGAAGGAAGTCACACAATTTTAGCAAGAAGACATAGAAGGGGAGGAGAATCAACAGCGATCTTAAAATTCGCTGCGTCAATGTTCTGGCTGTGGAATTTTTGTGGCAAAAGTTGGCGTTAAACTCTGGCAGAAGAGAGGGCCAGCGATGGGTCAGGGAGAGGTTTAGGCATAGGGATTTTCCGGTAGTAAATTTTGTGAAAGAGTTAAAATAGAATTAGAGACTTATTAAAAAAGGGTGATGTGTTAAACTCTGATAGGATGCCTGACAAGGACTTTGTCAGAATCATGCTGACATATATTTTTTTGTTATTTTAATACACCTCTATAAATATTCAATACACTTTCTACATTTGAGTTCTTTTATTAAAACAAAAAAACATCTATGCTAACATACATGCTCCTAGTAATTTGTAATTGAATTGTTCAAACTTTAGAGTAATTATGAAATTATGAGAGGGAGAGAGAAACTAAACCAAACAAATAAGTTGTTGATCTTGAAGAATGAGGAGGTTCCTTGGCTGTCACCTTCCATGGACACCATCTCCTCTCTTAGCTTTTTCCCACAATCACCAAAAACTTGAATCTTAGGCCCAACTTTTTTTTTCATCTCATTTCAATCTCACTTTCATTTTATAATAATTTCTCATTAATTTTAATACACCTTTTTACATTTTTCAAACACCTTTTTACATTTCCCAAACACCTTTTCATATTTTCAATATATTTTTAATAATTTTAAAATTCAAAATACCTTTCAAAACACTTTTCAAAAGGCATACCATATGGGGCCTAAATTTCTCCTCGAATTTTTAGCACAGCCTCCCTATTTCTCTCCAAAATTTCAATTCAAGAAAAGAGAAACTATACTAATAGTAAAATATGAAAATTTCAATGACAGTAAGGCTTTGTTCTCTTAGTACTATGGATAGGAAATTTTTTTGATAGGGAAGAATTTTATTTTGGAGGAAATTTTTTTTGGAGATTTGTGTAGGAAAGAGAAGAAAAAGTATAATGATTATTTTTTTTTTTAATTTATGTGAGTGGGGATTTAGAGGAAATTTTTAAATTTGAATTGTGAATTTTATAAAAATGATATTGTTTCTTTGTGTAATATTTTTGAGAAAAAAGAAATACTTTTCCTGATTATGTTCGGAAAAGAACATAGCCTAAGAGTTAAGAGTTAGGTTTTACAATGTTTTGTACAAACTTGTGATGCTCTCTTTCTCTCTAATCTCCCGTCCACATCATACCACTGCTTCTCTGCCGTCTCCGCCATGGTGGTTGCGGCCGCCAGGGATGGTAACTCTCTCACCTATGGCAAGGTACTCCTAACACCCTCCTCCCCTCCCCAGAATCACCCCACCCCTGATCTGAATGCCCCCAAGATTGGAAACACAAAGGGAGCCCTGCTGCTTTATTCTCCAAAACTTTCATCCAACAGTATTCTCAGCCATATGCTTTCCCTCTTATAAGAAAGTTATCACAGGGCCTTCCGACCCTGGACATCATCCATGAGTTTCTTGAAGTCCTTGATTTCAAGCCTGACTTCTCCGTTGGACTATTGGACAGCCGCCGTGCTTCAATCCGTTTTCAAAATGACCCAGATTTTCTCCGAATGTACTCCTGCCCAGTTTGGTATATCTCATGCCACCCAATGTGAGTTTTAAATGGATTTTCTCCTTCCATCTGGATAAGGAATCTCCCCGAGGTTTGATTTGGTTTTGCTCCTTAAACTCCCTATTTGTTTCTTTAATAAACAGGACATATTCATAATCGGCTCTACCATTGCAACCAGGGCAGTCAAACGCCCTAGTATCACCCGAGTTCATATTGAAATCGACCTGCTCGACCTAATTCTCTACTGCATCTGGGTGGACACTGATGAGAAAATCAAATTTTACCAAACAATTGAGAGTGATGAACCCCTTCCCCAATATTTCCCTAACTGCTGGCATCTTGGCCACTCACTGGATCACTGCACTTGTCTGCGCCTAGAACTCAAAGACCCAGAAAAAGCCATAACTGATAACCCACCGAAACTCCCCAAATGCCCCCAATATCACATCAAAGAGCTCCCCCCCCCCCCCCAAAAAGAGTAGCCCATACTATCTGCAGCGGGAAAAGGCTCTGATTTAACCCCAGGTCAGAAATAAGAGGTCCCAGTACACGAAGACACACAACGCACAGCAGATACTGGCACTCCCAAACTAGCAGAGAATTCCCTTGCTCTGAGTGTGCCTGAGTCTAGCGCTGCAGTTGTTCCCAAACTAGTCAGTACAATGGGGACTGAGGCCCCTTCAATCCAAGCAACCCGGCAGCCTAAAGTTCCTAGCCCAACAACTTCCCTCCCAGCTACAGAGCCAACTCAAAAGCCCTCTGCACTGCACCCATCCAGGCAAGTAGCTTAGAAGCTTACTCCTCAGAAATCACCACCCATACACCCTACATATATTCCACCACCCATACACCCTACCAAGATTAAGAACCAATTAAGGCCTCGCACGATGCACATTCAGAGATAAGCACCTTGCGGACCATTGCCGCAGAAGCCCAACCTGAAACTCTCTCTAATACAGAGCCAACTAAAACATCTCCTCTTCTCGGGGAGGTTCAAATGCAAGACTGACATAATTTTGCTCCTTGTAAATTGCATGCACTGGTTAGGAGAAAACGAAAACCCCAGAATCACTCCGGCCTGGTATGCACGATGTGCACTAGATCATTTCATCCGGATTTATCTAAGTTGTCGTATGGTTAGCGATCTATTCTAGAAGATTAGTGGTATAGCTTTTGTTGCTTCTTTATGTTGACTTTATAAATTGATTTGAGTGTATAACTAGCTTTTGTTGCTATAATGAAACCCCTGGTCACGGTTGAGCAGATTGTACCTTATAATGCATAGTTGAATTTTGAATCTCATATTTTTAATAATACTGGATAATTATGGGTGTTTTGGAAGAAGCCTCTATTGGCTTTAGTTGAACTTGTTCTGAGCAGGGAATTCACTTGTTGATGAGGCATGAGCAATGGGCTGACCAATTTCTACTCACTGCAATGTATGCTAAATGTTCTCCAACTGGAAGGAGAGAGCTGTGGGCGGAGGTGTATGAATTGTGCCAACAGTTTCAGGGGATTCCAAGAGTCATCGGAGGCATTTCAATGTGATAGTGGATTTGGACGAAAGTCGAGGTCGACTGCTCCAGATGGGAGGTCATGGCTGAATTTTAGGATTTTATTACACAGGAGTTATGGATAGACGCATAGCCTCCGTAGTTAGGGGTGTTTACACATGAACTGGCATGTGGCCGTATGGGCGAGTATCGCAAAAATATGACAGAGTTCTCTTCACTGGGGAATGGATGGAGGCCTACCAAATATTGTGCAGGTATTGAGCAGCACCTGCTCTAACGACAATCCTTTGCACTTTACAGCTGGGTTGGCCTAGCCATGGAGAGGAAGCTTGTTCCGGTTTCAACATATGTGGGTCCAGCACAGCTCTTTTCTGCATATAGTCTAGGAGGATTGGCCAGTCCCAATGGAGGTATGGAATGTTTCGCTTTAAGGCCATATTGAAGAGAATGCAGAGTCTGTTACAAGAATGGAACAGTACTATTTTTCGCAACGTCAATAATACGGTGGCTCAGGCAGGGATCGCAACAAATTAAGTAGAGACTCATTTTTATAATACTCAATTGGATGCTGATCTGGTACGAACAAAGGAGGCCCAGGCAAGGCTACTTCGCACTTTGGAAATTCAAGAAACATTCTTTCGCCAAAAGGGCCATGCAAGATGGTTGGAATTGGGGGATAGTAACACCAAGTTTTTTCATGCAATGAAAGAAAAGCGGCTGAGATAGGCATTGATGAGGCCATCATTAGCTTCATTAACCCAAAAGATGAACCCCCCACAACAGGAGTTAACCACGCGCAGATCTCCAGTTCAAAGGCCCAACTTGGTAAAAATCACTGAACTTTCGAGGGAGGCAATTCTAAGCCAGGCCCTGTTCAAAGGTGATAAGCCTCTTGAAGCCCGTTGACTTCAAGAGGCTACCCTACAAATCACCAACTCATGCTCCATCCACATTGGGCCGACCCCCCTCAGCATCCAAGCTTCACAAGTCGACCAACCCTTTCTTGCACGCAGGCCGCGACACAAGGGACTACAACCGCAGGCTTCCAGCCCACGATCGCAGCCTGCAGGCTTCCTGGATTCCGTGCAACGCAAAGCCCAATTCGCAGGCTTCCCTGTTAATTGCACAACTCCTGAATCAGAGAAGGATTTGGTTTTGCATGTTACCTATTTCCTTTTCCAATAATAAGTATGATTAAATTAAGTTACCTAATTTGGTTCCAAGTTAATTTAATCTAGTAGTTGCCTTTTTAGATTATAATTTCCTTTTCTTTTACAACTTGAATTTGGATTTACTTCTAGTTATCAAATTCAAGCTTTCCTCTTCTATTTAATAAAGGAATTTTGGGTAACCCTCCTAGGTTACAACCAAAATTGCCTTTTCCTTGAATTCATGTTCCTTTTGAATTCAAGTTGTAATAAGGAACTAACTCTCGTTAGTTTCCAATTATATTTTGATTCCTTTTGTAGTTCCCTAAGCTTCTAGAATTCGCACCTCCTAACTATAAATTAGGGGTTCGACTTTCAAGTTCTGGGAGAGTTAATGAATTGAGTTTATAATTTTATCTTTGCTTTAATTCTCTATCTTTTTTATTATTGAGCTTGTTAATATTTTGTATGATTTATTAGTACAAGTTCTGAATTTAGAAGATTATAGGTTGTTGCTCCGCCTATAATTATGTTGATTCAACCTCTTAAAATCAATCTAGTCTAGGAATAATCGTAGCTAGTCTCGCCTAAGCTAGAGGGTATTTTTCAAGTCTTCAAGAGAGTAATTATGATCTTCATTGTTCGACTTTCCTTGGCGTTTCAAGTCTTCCACATTGCAAGTTCTCACGAACTGATCACATCAGGCATCCACCAGATTCGAAAATCAGGCTGGGGAATGACTGGAAACCCAGAACCAAATAGCTGAACATGATATAGAATTTTATCAGAATTTTCTCTTGGATGATTCTCCAGTGGACAAGAATGCCATGAATATTTTATTAGATTTTGTGCCGCTTCTAATTAATGCAGAGTAAAATGGTTGTCTATTGCGTGAAGTGAACATGGAAGAGGTCTATGAGGCCCTAGATAGTGCTCCAAGGGTAGATGGTTTTGATGGTGTGCTCTACTGCACTTGTTAGGAAGTGATAAAGGATTATTTGTATCAAGGTGCAGGGAATTCTTTTGCAGAGTGCCCATTCCCAAATCAGTAGGCAGTATGCTTATGTTCTCCTCCCAAAAAAGGAAGCCCCAACGACTGTCTCGGATTATAGGCCAATCAGTTTGTGCACATTTTCAACAAAATCTGCACGCGCATTCTCTCAACGCATCTTAAACATCTACTGTCAAATGTGATATCCACAGAGCATACGACCTTTCTCCAGGGCTAGGAGATGATATATAATGTCTTCTTTACTCCATTTCCGTATTTGGCGTAAGCGCTTATCAACGTCGAGAGTCTCAAGGTGGTTTCCAGGATTATGGAAATGCTCTTTCTTTGTTCCGCCGGCGAGCCTGGCAACCCCATCCCGAAAAATGCACCTTTTTCAACAGCCTTTTCGGCTAGGACTTCTTGTTCGTTTGTAATACGGGACAACTTTTTGTCTATGAGCTGTTTTCGCTTTCTTCCCTGCTGTTGAAAGAAATGGTACATCATTTAGGCAGGAAAACTAGAAGCAGCAATATCATCTTCAAGCTAGACATTATGAAGGCTTTTGATCGAGTGTCGTGACATTTTCTACCCAAGTTGCTGCTTAAAATAGGCTTCCAAGGCTGCTGGGTTGAGTTGGTTTTTGGTCATTGTTAATGGGTCAAATCAGTCTGGGGCATCAAAAAGGGAGACCCTTTATTCCCTTATCTTTACATCTTCCCATCTAAGGTGCTATCTCAAGGCATCAATGACTTATTTGGGTCTAGGACCATCCATTGTTACTCGCTGCCATGAGGATGCCCTTTGGTGACCCATTTAAGCTATGCGGATGACCTAATCATTTTTGTAGGGGCAGTCGGGCATCGCTTAAAGCACTGTCAGACGGCATGTTGCTCTATGAGTAGGGCTGTCAATATTCGACACGACACGACGACACGACACGAACCCGACACGATATAAGCGGGTTTGGGTTAGGGGTTTTCGGGTTGGTGGGTTAAACGGGTCGACCCGTTTGACCCGTATAATAAACGGGTCAAATTCAGGTCAACCCGCAAAACCCAATTACAACCCGTTTGACCCATATAAACATGATCTCCCTTTTTGGTATTAGGGAATCACATGATCACCCTTCCCAAGCAAAACCAAAATGTCCGGACAAAAAGCCATAAAACATGACTACCTTTTTAAACAAAAGCAAAAAGTAAAACAGCAAACAAAAGCAAAAAAGTAAACAGCAATAAGAAATTGATTACTCCTCCTTTTGAAACCATACGACCCCATTCCAATAAACCAATCTTCTCCAATTCCTTGGCTTGGCTGCAATCTTCTCCAATTCCTGATTTAGCCATAATTTCATATTAGCATCACACAGACCCGGGGATAGCATTTTACAAAATTTCTTTTGCTGCGAGGGGAGTTAGCCCACTTTACCACGACACCGAGCTACTCCGAGCAGGCTCCGACGCTGCTCCCCGCAAACTCCCGCCGTTGTCGTTTTTGGGGTGAAGGAGAAGGTGATCTGACTAAGGAGCTTGTGCTCTGTTTAATTTGGAGGCTGAGTATGAAGAATGGAGAGCCCGACGCTCTCTCGCGTTGGAGGTGGAGTGCAAGGAAATCAAACTCTAATTTCTTTGCCTCATTTTTGGGGGTGGAGATGCGGGCAAGGTGCTGATGCTGTTTTTGTGAAGAAGCCGAAGAAGGTGGTAGTCGGGGAGCAGCGACCTTTCCGACGAAGTTCCGATTGATTTCCCGACGCTAATTCAGCGGGATTTTCTCTATTGGTTACCCCCAAGAACACCCCTGACGAGGGCTGCTCGGGCAAGGTGTTGCTGCTACTGTTTTTTGAAGAAGCCGAGAAAGTTGTCGTTGAGTCGATGCTTTTGTTGGGAAGATGGAGAAGAAAGTTGACTTGCTGCTATTTTAATGGGTCGGGTTCATGGGTTGGGTTCGGGTTACACTTTGTTAATCAGGTCGGGTTCGGGTTTACATAATTGACCCATATAATAAATGGGTCGGGTTCGGGTTTACAAGTTTTAACCCGCCAACCCGCCAACCCGAACCCGCCAACCCGAACCCGACCCAATTGACAGGCCTATCTATGAGCTTGCCACGAGGCATAAAATTAATATGCAAAAGAGTGCCTTCTTTCTTCCAGCTCGGGCTACGACGAAGGCTAGGCTTATGGTAGCACGGACAACTCGAATCGCGCAAGGGAGCTTTCCTTTTGTTTACTTGAGATTTAACATTTTCCATGGGATGTTGCCGCTAGTTCATTTTCAGGCGATGCTAGCTAAAATCCATGGTGGCTTGGAGAATTGGTGAACCATGTTTCTATCGTCAAGAGGAAAACTAGTACTACTGAAACATATTTTAACTACCATGCCCACCCACATTCTGGCCTCTACATGAGTGCCTTTAGCGGTAATTCAACAACTCAGTGTGTTTGCAAGATTTCTGCGTGTGAGGATCGCAGCGTGTGGCACAGCTGGGAAGTGATGGTATTCCTTGTGGAGAAAATTTGTGTTGAAGTAAGAAGATTACGAGTGGTAAACAGAGCCTTTGCATGTAAATTGCTATGGAATGTGGCAAATGGAATACGTTGTTGGGGTTTATTTTGGATTGGAGAAATTTGCACTCTTCCGTTCACTGGAAATGGATGAAGGATGTGGTTGGTTTTTTATTCTTTTCCACCAGCAGCAGACTCTTGGTCGAGAATGGCCAATCCTTCTTTTAGGCAACTGATTAGACAGGGCTGGGAAAATTGGAAGACTTTGTGGCGGCATACCTCCCCTTGCCAAACATGGGAATTCATGAGGCAGTGCAAGAGAATTTTGTAGCTATTCCATCCACTATATCAGGCTGCCTTCTGGAATGAGTGAGCCAGGAACTAGCCGTGAAGTTTGTTTCTCTCAGTTCTCAATTTGACCACACGATATGGACGCGCAAATCCACTAGAGAATTCTCAATTTGAGTAGCCTATGTGTGACACATCAGTTTCACCACCCCCCATACAAGGGACTAGCTTAACTGGATGCCTGCCTAGTTCGTACCAGGGCTCATTGTCGTTCAGAACAAACAAACAATACTTTATTACAATAATGCTAATAATGTTACACAACCCTATTTTACAAAATTCTGAAAATACAGACCTAATAAAACCTTCTCGCTCTTTAACTTCAATCAGCTATTACAGGAGTTCAGGTCGCCCTACTTCTGATAGTGAGCATAGTCATCCAGGAATAACCTATTCGTAACAATTTCATTGAAAACAGAAAGAAAAATAGGAAAATGGAATAAGCCCATGCCCAGTGAGAGTTCACCGTTTTTGTGACACCCCAGATTCACCACCCCGCATACAAGGGGTTGGCTTCACCGGATGCCTGCCTGGTTCGTACCAGGACTTAGTATCATTCAGAACAAACCAATCATTCTTTATTTCAAAAATCTTAATTCTATTACACAGCCCTATTTTACAAAATTCTCAAAATACAAATCTAATAAAACATTCTTGCTTTTCAACTTCAATCGACTATCACAGGAGTTGAGCTTGTCCTAATCCCAATAGTGAGCACGATCATCCGGATACAGCTTATTGTAACAATTTCATGGAAAACAGAAAACAAAACAGGAAAATGGAATGAGCTCATGCCCAATGAGAGTTCACC
Source organism: Leptodermis oblonga (assembly GCA_016801395.1). Taxonomy (NCBI): domain Eukaryota; kingdom Viridiplantae; phylum Streptophyta; class Magnoliopsida; order Gentianales; family Rubiaceae; genus Leptodermis; species Leptodermis oblonga. Next base: position 17,203,901 of record CM028757.1, read on the forward strand.
GTTTTCGCAAACATTTACCGAGTTGCATAAATTACCCATGCATATAGTTCAGGCAAATACTAACATATAACAATCATGACTCAAGAAGTAATCATAGACATATAATGAGGATGAAAGACAGTCATCAAAGTTCTATATGAATGATGAACGAACCGACGATTCACCTCGGCATTCAGACATATATTCCGCAATCATGTAGTTCAAGCATTCATTAATAAAGATCCCAGACACAAGTTCCTAACATAGATTTATGTCAAAGGTTCCTGACAACAGATTCATACAAGGACAATCACAAGTTCGAGTATACAAACTAAGCACATAGATTCCTGGTAACAAATTTATGGTAACAAATTCATGACACATAAATTCCTGACAATAGATTCATAATAGCATATTCATGACACATAGATTACTGGCAATATATTCATGATAACAGATTGATTTCTGACAATGATTCCTGACAACGATTCATAATCACAGATTGATTCCTGACAATGATTCTTGAGAACGATTCTTGAGAACGATCCCTGACAATGATTCCTGACAACAATTCCTGACGATTTCTGACAACGATTCCTAACAATGATTCTTGACAACAGATTCATTTCACCAACCATGCTCTTTTATTCATTTGTTCAATTCGGGTCTCATTCATAAAATAATAATCTACAAATGTACACAAAGTTCACACAATCAGGAGTTACACATGTCCAATCACAAGTTACAGCACATAACGAACGCACATTGGGAGTATTCACAAATACATATGCATCCAAGCAGATATATATACACGAATGAACTTTTCAAATCTCAAAACATTTCACACATTATTTTAAAAGCTCTTTAAAACATAAGATCACAATGACTACAATTTAGATTCAATTATTAACTGCGTTAAAACGGTATCCACTTTCAATGAGAAACTCACCTCAGTCCAAAGAAATACGCTCACGTACTAGCTATCTATCAAATCTGCATATATTTCAGGTTCTGACAATTTAGTACTATTTCTAACTAACAGATTTCTAATTTCTAAGAGAATAATAGTAATTTGTCTATTTTCCGAAAGGACATATATATAGAAAATAAATATTTTAGAAATTATCTAATTTGAAAATAACTAAGAAAACATAATAATTATAAATTTAAAGAAAATATAAGTTTTGTGCTGCAAAACTTTAATTTAAAGAATTTATATCCTTTAAGCATTATTTCTACCTTATTTCGCAAATTGTCCAACTTTAGACAAAACTTATAAAATTAATACTCAAGAAAATAAGGGTGTAAAATCCTTAAATACTTGTTAAAATAATTGTAACAAAAATTTGTAAAAGGATTTATCAACAAATAACTAAAAGAAATCAAAATTGCTAAAAATCAAATTTTCTCTTCGGATCGGTTTTACCTGAAGGTAAATCGGTCAAAACCGATTTGAAAATTGTAGGAAAGTCCTGGATCGGTTTTTCTCCATTCCAAATCGGCTAAAACTGGTCCGCTATTTGCAAAATAGTCCCTAATTAATTTTTTGATTTCAAAATTAGTAAAACTATTTTACAATCGGTTTTACCCGTTTTGTAAACGGGTAGAACCGGTTTTCTCGGGCTTGAATCGGTTTTTCCCAATTCCAAATCAGCTAAAACCGATTCGTGCCCAGAAATTTTGTTCTTCACCTTAGCTTTGGGTTTTCTAAAATAAAATGCATCTAAACTCGTTTTTCTTCGATTCTTTTTGCCAAAAATCATTTCTACAATACTCCTATAAGATATCTAACATTTCACAGCATTTTTCTAACGTTCAAAAATTCAAGAATAAATTAAACTTCAAGAAAAACTTAAAACCTCAAAAATTCTAAATTTTTGCATTATGATTACAATTTCTAACATAAAATTTCTTACCCTTCGATTCTTCAAACTCCCTAGTTGACTTCCTTCGGATTAGAATGGAATTCCTACGTTAAAACCTTGCTTCTTCTTCTTCTTCCTACCTTTTTCCTATTTCTATAACTTTGAGAATTTTCTCAACTTGCAGGTTGATTTTCGGAAATGGAGGTTTGGAAGAGTTCTTGGGGTATTTATAGGCCTTAAGGCCGTATAAAACAAGAGGCTAGGGGCAGAGGGACCCCTGGGCAGCAAGTATTTCTTTTTCAATTCTTACAGGGAATCGGTTTTACCCTATTATGGAATCGGTATTACCGATTGGAATCTGTTTTCCCCGATTGTAAATCGGTTAACTGATTCAAAAGGCAGTAAATACTTTTTTATTAGGAAAAACCTGATTATCCCAAATTCTATCCATTCCCAATTGGTTTTACCCAATTGGGAAATGGATAAAACCGATTGTCCAATCGGTTTTACCCGTTTCCAAGCAGGTAAAATCGCTCGTAGGCGGTGAGAAACTTCTAATTTTACTATTTAAAGTGGTGCAATCGGTTGTTACTCGATTCAGGATTGGGTAAAACTGATTCACCCATTTTTTTTATAATTATTTTTCATTTATTTTCTAATTTTCTTATTTACTAATTCCTATTTCCAAAACTTCCATAAATTCCTAAATCATAATATTTCTAAACAAATAATATATCATGAAATCAAGAATCAAAGTTATCAAATTAATTCACATAGATAAAATTTGAAATTAAAATAAGATATTTTAAATTTTTCTAAGGAAAATATTTTTAAGCTAAAATTCTTTTTGAAAGAAATTCCTAAAATATTTTTAAATACTAAAATTTTTGGGGTCTCACATCCTTTCTCCCTTAGGAAATTTTGTCCTTGAAATTCTTCACTAGTTGTATTTTAAGCTAGACATAGACAAAGTTTATCTTTGAGGTTGGTCTTGATCATTAACCTGAATTATGAAAATATAGGTAATACTAGAGTTAGTCTTTTAAAACTCAGCTCATTACTCCTATTACCAATTTAAGTCCTTTTGTGAAAATTAGTACTTCAAATTTTTATGGTTAGTAAAAATCTCAAGGATTACTCCGTAAATGTAGGGTCTTCATTTCTTAAGAGTAGTATTATCGTTGCCAACTCAAGGTCATGAGTTGGATAATTCTACTCATAAGGTTTCATTTTCCTTGATACACAGGCAATGGTCTTTCAATCCTATATTAATACGAATCCTAATCCTTCCAAGGAAGCGTTATTATAAACCACAACGTTATCCTTTCTTTGTGGTAGAGTTAGGAGTGAAGTCGTGGTTAATCCTTTCTTCTACTGTCAGAAAACAAGTTTATGTTTTAAAGTTTTATTTAAACTTCATGTCCTTAAGGGTTAACTGAAGTAATGGTTTAACAAGTTTGGAAAAGTTTCTAAATGAAACATTGGTACCTTCTGGCTAATCTAGAAAACACTAGGTCTTAGTCGATTTTATTCTGTCATTATTCTTATTTTGGAGGAATCTTACAGAGATTTAATCTTTAAAGGTAATACGTTCTAAGAAAAGGCTTTATCTAATCTGAATTCACATTTACTCAACTTAGTATACAACTTGGGTTCCGTCAATGTCCAAAGTATTTTTAAGGTTCTTCGATTAATTTATACTAACTTAGAAGTGTCATTTGTACAATTACCACAAGTTAATAATTATCCTAAGTCCTTTAGTAAAAGTTGTCTAGCTTTAACAATAGAAATAAGGGCTAATACTTTTCCCCTTAAGGTCACATTTACTCCAAACTCAGGTTTTCTTAAATAATACAGTTTGAATAATTCTAACTAAGCATTATATTTAGATACTATTTCGTAGTAGGAGTAAATAAAATCAGGTTCACGAGTGAGTGTTTTCCTTCAGTTTACATTATCTACCATTTTACCGGTAATAATTTTGATCATCACTAGTAGAGGTACTAAATTCTAATGCATAAAATAGCAGTGCATTCTTTAGATGTAATTTACTAATAAAATTTAAGACCAATAACTAAAGGTGTTGAATAATTAAAACTTTAACTAGTTATACAAGCATAGCAAAAGGTTTTAACTACATTAGTGATTGAGACAGTTCTAGCAACTAAGGCTTTGTTTCCATCGTCGCCTATATTCCTTTGCAACTGTTGCAGTCATTATTAGGTCGAGGGTCCAACACCTAGATTAGTCACTTGCTTCGGGCATTGTTGTACCTAATGATCAGGACTACCGCATCCAAAATACTTATGGGTCTTACCCCATCAATACCTTTCCATGTGCCCTGTTCGATTACAAAAGTCGCATCTAATTGGTGGTGTGTTTGGATAAGGGTTTCGAACCTGTCACATTCTCCTAGTGCTTTGTCCTGATTTACGCTCATAATCTTGATTTTTGCACAAATACAGGGTTGGCGTTCCTTGGTGGTCCAAGTGTCCAATTCATGGTAACCTGCCTACGCATTTGACCTTCTCGAGTTGCTTGTTTTGCTTCCTCGATCCTCTGGGCGCTCTCTACGGTTTTTACAAACGATTCATGGCGAGATGTAGCCAAAGCTTCTTGAAATTCGGTCCGAAGTCCTTGAATGAATCGTTTCTTCCTCTAGGCATCAGTACTAACTAAGGCAGGTACGTATTTAGAGAGCCGGGTAAACTTAGACTCATACTCGAAAACACTCATTGCTCCTTGTTGTAAACCTATAAAGGCATTTTCCCTTCTCTTCTGAACAATCAAGGGAATGTACTTTCTCTTGAACTTGAGCGCAAAGTTCTCCCAAGTTTTGGGAGTCTGAGTGATATCCTACTTTGTCTAAACCAAGGTCCACCAATCCCTAGTGTCTTGATCTAGCTGGAAGATGGCAAAATTAACCTTTCTTTCCTCAGAGTAATCCAAGGCGCAAAAGATAGTCTTCATTACTTCTAACCAGTTTTCCGCGGGCTCATCTCCCATCTTACCGTTAAACTTAGGTGGATGAAACTTTTGGAATCTCTCCAAAGCCACATCCTCTGTCTCAACATGATGATGAGGTTCACCTTGTCCCTCAGGTCAGGTTATAACATTGGTTACTTGCTGTAACATAGCTGTAACCTGTCCAGCAAAATGCTGTAGTCTCTGTTCCTCCTGCCTTGGTTCATCTTGCTCCTGTTCCTCATTCTCTCTCGGCGCCTGTCCTTGGCCAATGTCAAAATTGTCTCTCTCATTCTCCATTGCCTATCCCTGCAACAGGTTAATAGAAATTAAAGTTAATTAATTAAATCCATTTTTCTACAGCTCAATCTTGTTGAGTACTTATATATTTTTAATTTTGAAAAGTTAAGTGTTTTGTTGTATATTTATTAGAATGGGGAAACAAACAAATATATAAAAAGCATTACATGCTTTTATTCAAACAAATCATAATGGTTTCCAAAGAATTATTCAAAAACATAAGACAACTTTAATGCTACACCTGTTTAATTCATATGAAGGAAATTTCAGCAATTCAACTTTAGGCTGGCCATCCCCAAGTGAATTAACCATAATTTCCAATCACAAATCAATTAGTAATAACATCATGCTTATTATCTTTCAATTCCACTCAAACTATTCATGTAATTTTCAAGAATTCAAACCTACCTATTAAGGTTACTTTAACCTAGACAAGGCATAGCTGACCTCACAACTTACATGTACTTATAATGCTTTTATTCTAAGTTATCCCATACCTAGGTCCTTGTTCACACTTACAAGTTCCTATGCGTCCCAAGTCTTAATGCTCGGATACTACAACTGTGACACCCCATATTCACCACCCCATATACAAGGGGTTGGCTTCACCAGATGCCTGCCTGGTTTGCACCAGGACTCAGTATCGTTCAGAACAAACCAACCATTCTTTATTTCAAAAATCTTAATTCTATTACACAGCCCTATTTTAAAAAATTCTCAAAATAAAAATATAATAAAACCTTATCGCTTTTCAACTTCTATTGGCTATCACAGGGGTTCAGGTTGTCCTAATCCCAATAGTGAGCACGGTTATCCGGTTACAACTTATTGTAACAGTTTCATGGAAAACAAAACAGGAAAATGGAATGAGCTCATGCCCACTGAGAGTTCACCGTTTTTGGAAACATTTACCGAGTTGCATAAATTACCCATGCATATAATTCAGGCAAATCCTAACATATAGCAATCATGACTCAAGCAATAATCATAGACATATAATAAGGATGAAAGGCAGCCGTCAAAGTTCTATATGAACGAAGAGCGAACCAACAGTTCACCTAGGCATTTATACATATATTTTGCATTCATGTAGTTCAGGCATTCATTAATAAACATCCCTGACACATCCTAACACAGATTCATGGCAAAGGTTCCTGACAAAAAATTCATACATAAACAATCACAAGTTCAAGTGTACAAACTAGGCACATAGATTCCTGGTAACATATTTATGGTAACAGATTCATGACACATAGATTTCTGACAATAGATTCATAATAGTATATTCATGACACATAGATTCCTGACAACATATTCACGATACAGATTGATTCTTGATAACGATTTATAATCACAGATTGATTCCTGACAACGAATCCTGACAATGATTCCATACACGACTCCTATCAATGATTCCTGACAACAATTCTGATGAGGGCATCCCCAGCCCTACGCCAAGTCAGTACACAGAGGATCCCAGCTCAAGCAATGAGGACTCGGAAAGTGCAGCAGAGGTTCGTGTGCTCCATAGAGGCCCGCCAATGCTCCAGGACCCGAGCCCATATCAAAGAGATCCGTTCGTTGACATAGTTAGGCCTATGACCCGAAGAAGGACAAGGAAGCTCAGAGAAGATCTTAAAAACCTTATTCAAAGGAGTGCTACAGAAGCCCAACTCGTTACGGACACAAACGCCCTTGAAGAAAATAGAAGGAAGGATAAAAGCGTCACTTTACTCTCCATCACAGAGGAAATGACGCCTACTAATCAATCCAGCTGAAGGAAAGGGCATTTCTTGAAATTCTTGATTTTCTTGAAAATATTGAATTTCGCGGCTTACTGAATCTTGAAGAATTTTGAAAATCTTGAAGAATCTTGAAGTTCTTGATTTTTGACATTCCGAAATGATTCCGGGAGATTCCAGAAGATTCCAGAACCTCCCTACATCATCTCCACCATGCGCCATCTTACTTGGGCCGAAACCCCCTTGAAATCCACATCACAATTTCGGCCAGACCAAAAGCCCACAAGGAGCAGCCCACATGCCACTTGGAAGCTTAGGTTAGGGAAGGATTAGGATTTGTGCATGTTTCCTAATTCTACTCAAAGTTTGTTACAAGTTAGTTAGGGTTGTTACAAGTTTGTTCCAACTTGGGCTGATTTGTTAGATAGTTCCCAAAAAGGTTTACCTTCTTGAAACCTTTTTGTGAGTTGTTATTTCTTTATTTCTTTTTTTTGTAAATTCGGCCAGCCCATCCTACATGGCAGCCGAAATTCCTTAATTCAACCAATCCTAGTTCCTTTAGGATTTGGTTCTTGTATGAAATCAATCTCTTGATTGGTTTCCAATTTCACTTCCTTTTCCTAGTTCATTTAGGACAAAGAATTCGGCCACCCTCTCCTATATAAGGCAACCGAATTCCTCACTTTATTTTTTTAGTTGATTAAATGATTTAAGTTATAGTTTTATACTTCTTTAATCACTCACCTTAATTTGGGCTTATGTAATTTGTATGCTTGTTAATTGCTAAAAGTCAAGAAACTATAGGCTAATAGATAATTGCTCTGTCTATTAATCAAAGCTTTGTTTCGAATTCTACTTTTCTCCACTTGGTTCGAATTGCGTGTTTAATTTACTTTTGTAAGTTAGTAGTCTACCGAATCCAAGGGTAAGGATTCTAGGGTTTAAGAGCAGTGTCTTGCATTCAGACTTCCTTGGCACATTCCGCGTAGAGTTCTTGGTTTCCAAAGGCGTTGGAAATCAGGGGTTCGCATCAGATTCCTGACAACAATTCTTGACAATGATTCCTGACAATAGATTCATTTTGCTAGCCAGGCTCTTTTATTCATTTGTTCAATTCAGGTCCCATTCATGAAATAATAATCTCCAAATGTACACAAAGTTCACACAATCAAGAGTTACACATGTCCAATCATAAGTTACAGCACATAACCAACGCACATCGGGAATATTCACAAATACATATGCATTCAAGCAGATATATATACGCAATAAACTTTTCAAATCTGAAAACATTTCACGCATTATTTTAAAAGATTTGTAAAACATGCCATCACAATGACTCCAATTTAGATTTTATTATTAATTGCGTTAAAACGGTATCCATTTTTAGTGAGAAACTCACATCAGTTCGAAGATATATGCTCATGTACTAGCTACCTATCAAATCTACACATATTTCAGGTTCTGGCAATTCAGTACTATTTCTAACTAACAGATTTCTAATTTCTAACGTATTCCAAAAATTAACTAAATAAGGGCATAACGGTAATTTGTCTATTTTTCGAAAAGACCTATATATAGAAAATAAATATTTTAGAAATTATCTAACTAGAAAATAACTAAGAAAACATAATAATTATAACTTTAAAGAAAATATAAGTTTTGTGCCGCAAAACTTTAATTTAAAGAATTTATATCCTTTAAGCATTATTTCTATCTTATTTCGCAAACAGTCCAACTTTAGACAAAACTTATAAAATTAATACTTAAGAAAATAAGGGTGTAAAATCCTTAAAATACTTGTTAAAATAATTTTAACGAAAACTTATAAAAGGATTTATCAAGAAATAACTAAAAGAAATCAAAATTGCGAAAAATCAAAATTTCTCCTTCGGATCGGTTTTACCCGAAGTAAATTAGTCAAAACCGACTTGAAAATTGTAGGAAAGTCCCGGATCAGTTTTTCCCGATTCCAAATTGGCTAAAACTGGTCCGCTATTGGAAAAATAGTCCCTAATTAATTTTCTTATTGCAAAATCAGTAAAACTAATTTACAATAGATTTTACCCGTTTTGCAAACGGGTAGAACCGATTTTCATGGGCTTGAATCGGTTTTTCCCTATTCTGAATCAGCTAAAACCGAATCGTGCCCATTAATTTTGTTCTTCACCTTAGCTTTGGGTTTTCCAAAAAAAATGCATCTAAACTCGTTGTTCTTCGATTCTTTTTGCCAAAAATCATTTCTACAATACTCCTATAAGATATCTAACATTTCAAAATATTTTTCTAACGTTCAAAAATTCAAGAATAAATTAAACTTCAAGAAAACCTTAAAACCTTAAAAATTCTAAATTTTTGCATCATGATTACAATTTCTAACGTAAAATTTCTTACCCTTTGATTTTTCAAACTCCCTACCTGACTTCCTTCTGATTAGAATGGAATTCCTATGTTAAAACCTTGCTACTTCTTCTTTTTCTTCCTACCTTATTCCTATTTTTAAAACTTTGAGAATTTTCTCAACTTGGAGGTTGGATTTTCGGAAATGGAGGTTTGGAAGAGTTCTTGTGGCATTTATAGGCCTTAAGGCCATATAACACAAGAGGCTAAGAGTAGAGGGACCCCTAGGCTCGTAGCTTGGGCAGCAAGTATTTATTTTTCAATTTTGACAAGGAATCGGTTTTACTCGATTGTGGAATCTATATTACCGATTGGAATCGGTTTTCCCTGATTGTAAATCAGTTAACCGATTCAAAATGCGGTAAATTATTTTCTATTAATTTACCAATCAGTTTTATCGATTGGTTAAAAGGTAAAAACTGATTAACCCAAATTCTATCCATTCCCAATCGATTTTACCCAATTGGGAAATGGGTAAAACCGATTGTCCAATCGGTTTTACCCATTTCCAAAAACCCTAATCGCTCGTAGGCAGTGAGAAACTTCTAATTTTATTGCTTAAAGCGGTGCAATCGGTTTTACCCGATTCAGGATTGGGTAAAACCGATTCACCCATTTTTTTAATATTATTTTCATTTATTTTCTAATTTTCTTATTTACTAATTCTATTTCCAAAACATCCATAAATTCCTAAATCATAATATTTCTAAACAAATAATATATCATGAAATCAAGAATCAAAGTTGTCAAATTAATTCACATAGATAAAATTTGAAATCAAAATAAGATATTTTAAAATTTTCTAAGGAAAATATTTTAAAACTAAAATTCTTTTTAAAAGAAATTCCTAAAATATTTTTAAATGCTTCGAAATATCTTTTAGACGTGAATTTTTAAATACTAAAATCTTCGGGGTCTCACAATTTTCACAAACATTTACCGAGTTACATAAATTACCCATGCACATAATTCAGTTAATCACAGCATACAACATATGACTCATGCAGTAACATACAACATATGATTCATGCAGTAATCATAGACATATAACAAGGATGAAGCGTAGCCGTCAAAGTTCTATATGAACGATGCAAGAACCAGCCAGTTCACCTCGATATTCATACATATATTCAGTATTCCTTCATATAATTCATTCCTTTATAGATTCCTGACAATGATTCCTGACAACATATTCATTATAATAGATTCCAAACAATGATTCCTGACAACATATTCATGATAATAGATTCCTGACAACATATTCATGATAGTAGATTCCTGGCAACATATTCATAATAATAGATTCTTGACAATAATTCATTTCGCCAACCATGCTTTTTCATTCATTTGTTCAAATTGGGTCCCACTCATAAAATAACAATCTCAAAATGTATACAAAGTTCACACAGTCAAGATTCACACATGTGCAATCACAAGTTCAAGTACACAAAGAAAACACATCGGGAATCTTCACAAATACATATGCATCCAAGCAGATAAATAGTCGCGAATGAACTTTTCAAATCTCAAAACATTTCATACATTATTTTAAAAGCTTTGTAAAAATTCCATAACAATGACTCCAATTCAGATTCAATTATTAACTGCGTTAAAACGGTATCGATTTTTAGTGTGCAACTCACCTCAGTCCGTAGATACTAGCTCACGACTATCTACCCAATCTGCATATAATTCAAACTTCAAGACTCAGACTTTATTCTAAAAATAATTCTATTCTTAGAATTTTAGTCTTTTAGTATTCTTGTTTACCTTTCTATATTGTTCATTAATTTCTAGATTAATCTTCAGCAATTACTTTTTTTAAAAGAAATTATTTAAAAATATTAAAGTAATTATAAGAATTTAATATTTTAATTCTAATTATTTTAAAACAGGGTTTTAATAAAACCTTAATGATAATTTATAAAAGTTAACTATTGTTTAGTGATTCTTATAATAATAATTAATTAAAGTGTTTAAAATTATAAAAGCAATTATAAAAACTTTAATTCAAATTCTCAAAACTTTAGTCTAAATCCTCAATTCTTCTTCCTGTGAATGAATAGGCATTTGGCTGAAATGACACAACATGAAGTTACAACTTATAAGTTGCAACTTTTGAGAACTAATTGGATGCAACATTTTGCTTGAACAGTCATAACTCAAATAAGTTGATAACCTTTCATAACATCTGAAAGGATGCCATAAACTCTATAAATGGGTCATCTTGGGGTTTGGATGCTGCAGAATTCAGATCAACAAGAATAAAAAAATCTCTGCTCTTTGTGCTCTTGTCTTAGGGGATTGAGGAACTTAGTGCAAGAGTTCACTCTTTCAACTTCATCTTATCCCAAAGGAAATTCGTCTTGAATACTATTGCACATTATAGTGGATGAATTAAGCCTTAAGGAAAGTGTCTTGTACACGATTTGAAGTCAAATATATAAACTTATAAACATCCATCTTGCACCTTCTCTTATTTTTCCCAACAGTTTTAAGGCTTAATTAGTCACATAAGATGGCTGGGTTCTTTACAATATTTTGCTTCTAATTTTATGAAAGTTGAGCACTTCAATGGAGGAATCTTTGTTATTTGGAAGAAGAGGGTCATTTTCCACTAATGGCTCTCAAAGTGGTATATGCACTTTCAACGTCAAAGCCTACAACAAGTGATGATGAAGAGTCTTTGAATGACTTTCACAACAAGAAAATATGGGATACAAATGATGAAAGTTGCAGAGGACACAAGGAAAGGTACATAAGAGAAACTTAACAAGTAAGAAATTTCTTGTCTCTAATATTTTCTACTGCAAAATGGTTGATGGTAAATCTGCCATGGGATAATGGGCTGAAAAATAAAGTGTTAAAATCACTTTAACAAACATAGCACAGAAATGAATGAGTCTACACTGTGTGATCTTGGGTTGACAAAATCCAACAATCATTCAATGATTTTAAAAGGGATCTCAAACATAGAAATGATGAGATTACCCTTGAGACTCAAGGAAGAAAAGAAAATGCTTCCATCAATTACAACATGGAAGGGCACTACAAGTATACATGCATGCTTCTAAATCAGAAGTACGATAATTCTTCCAATGATAATGAAAGTAAAGGTCTTGTGGTAATGATTTCTAAATTGAAAATCATGGAAGAAGACTTTACTTGATGGATTGATTCTGGTTCAACCATGTGTGCATTAATATTTCATTCATAATGACATTGTATCATCAACTTAAATGTCATACAGAAGTAAATTAGCAGTATTATTTGTTTGATGTTTGCACAATTTTATGGCATGTTAAACTTTGACATGTTACTTACATGAAAGTTATGCCATGATTAAATTTGACTTCTTGTTTCAAAATGGATATGTTTCAAATAATAATGAGAAATGTGAAACATGCATATAAGCCAACATAAGGCAACCAGTTCAGAAACTAAAAGAAAGACTAACAAGTCATATGTTATTAATTTATTGATTTTATGCATAGTGATCAATCTTTGTCACTTTTATGATACACACCCTTTATAATGATATCAATGATCTGCTAGATGTATTGATAATTGTACAAGTTTTATGAAGTTCAATTTTTGTTACAATTTAAATGCCGAGCATTGCATGCTTTTAGATATATAAAAATGCAGTTGAACTTACACAAAATATTATGATTATATGCTTAAAAACTTGTTTTGATGGTGAGTAGTATAATAGAGGATTTTTCTGAATCTAATGTATGAAACATGACATGGAGTGAAGTTGTTTTTAACAATTTATTACCTGTCTTTTATTCAACTACATATTTTGAGTTTTTGTACAAAGAGGAACCAACCTTAATCATTTAAGAGTTTGGGTTGTAGAACCATTCCAAAGGTTCTTGAAACCAATGAAAATGAATTTTGGTAAAAGAGGTGTTGAGTGCATTTTACTAAAACATGCACAAAATAGCAAGGTCTATAATTTTGAGAATAGAACCTATTGATTGGAATCAAGAGTTGCTATTTTAAAAAAGAACAAATTCACCTCACTACCTAAATGGATCAAAAAATGGTTTGAAGAAAAATGAGACAATAATTGGAAAGTACCTATTATTGGACCATGACATATATAGCATGGTGAGGTATTTGATCATTAATAGTATGATAACTATTGATTTGGTAAGATCAAAAGGAAATATATTGATCCTTTAATAAAAGGACACTTACAAGAGATTTGGTGTTAGCAACATCAAAAGACATGGGATTGAAGTCCAATTACTAAATCACTCACAATGGAACCTCAATTTAACGGTAGTTACAATGACTAGTCTTGAATTCAATGAGTCAAAGTACATTGGCTAAGTGATTTGAACACTACAAAATGATCCCAATGGTGGTAGTGTTGGTATTCCCGCTAGTTAAAGAAGGTTGAATGTTGAGTTCTTAACAAGTTTCGGATAATGCTACTAATGGCGGGGGCATTGAGAGCTTGCCTATATGGGTATTGGATTTCTAGCATCCACTAAGGTTTTGGACTTAACCTTGGAAATACTCACGAGAGGATATGGATACAAGACCAAATGTATCGTACAAATGTCAATTGAGATACATTGTGAAATTGTGTGTGAGAGTTTACGTGGCTTGTTAAATGGTCACTTGGTTCAAAGCTTTTTTACCAAATGATATCAATGACTTATAAATAATTTTCACTAAGATAGTGGTTCAATCGAAAGACATCATTATTGACGCACAATTTATCAGTGATTTTCAGTGATCCAAGAATACTTTCAAAGTACTGAAAAATGGCTGGGGATTGTGAGAAAAATGATTTTTCAATCCTTAGAAAGTTGCAGGAAATGTGGTCGAATAGGCATTTGGCTGAAACGACACAACATGAAGTTACAACTTATAAGTTGCAACTTTTGAGAGCTAATTGGATGCAACCTTTTGCTTGAACAGTCATAACTCAAATAAGTTGACAACCTTTCATAACATATGAAAGGATGCCATAAACTCTATAAATGGGTCATCTTGGGCTTTGGATGCTACAGAATTCAGATCAACAAGAATCAGAAAATCTTTGCTCTTTGTGCTCTTGTCTCAGGGGATTGAGGAAGTTAGTGCCATAGTTCACTCTTTCAACTTCATCTTATCCCAAAGGAAATTCGCCTTGAATACTATTGCACATTATAGTGGACGAATTAAGATTTAAGGAAAGTGTCTTGTACACGATTTGAAGTCAAATATATAAACTTATATACAGCCATCTTGCACCTTCTCTTGTAATTGTGAGAAAAAGGATTTTTCAATCCTTAGAAAGTTGCTGGAAATGTGATCGAATAGGCATTTGGCTGAAATGGCACAACATGAAGTTACAACTTATAAGTTGCAACTTTTGAGAACTAATTGGATGCAACATTTTGCTTGAACAGTCATAACTCAAATAAGTTGATAACCTTTCATAACATCTGAAAGGATGCAATAAACTCTATAAATGGGTCATCTTGGGGGTTGGATGCTGCAGAATTCAAATCAACAATAATCAGAAAATCTCTACTCTTTGTGCTCGTCTTAGGGGATTGAGGAACTTAGTGCAAGAATTCACTCTTTCAACTTTATCTTATCCCAAAGGAAATTTGTCTTGAATACTATTGCACATTATAGTGGACGTATTAAGCCTTAAGGAAAGTGCCTTGTACACAATTTGAAGTCAAATATATAAACTTATATACAGCCATCTTGCACCTTATCTTGTTTTTTCCAACACTTCCTTGCTTTTCACTGTCCCAAGCTTCAATTTCTCTCTTTTCTTACAGTTTCGCTGCAGCCGTCTTTCTCTCTTTTTGTTTTCTTTCTGTCTTCTTATTCTTGTTCTAACTATATGTATATTTATTTTGCTTCAGTTACGGTTTCCTCCTTTCTCCCTAATTCCTTCTTCTTCTCTCAATTCAGCTCCGATTCTAGTTTCCTCCTTTCTCCTAATTCCTTCTTCTTCTCTCAATTCAGCTCTGATTCTAGTTTCCTCCTTTCTCCCCTTCTTCTTCCCTTGGTGGGGCATGAACCAGTTCCAGCTCCTCCTTCCTTTCTCTCTTCTTCCTTCCTTTCCTGTTTCTTTTCCTCTCCTTCCCCTGCGTTCAGTGCCAGTTGCAATTCTAGTTCCAAATCTCTCAATCCTCACTTTTTCTTTCTTTCTCCTGTCTCTCTTTTCTCTTCTCTGTTTTTCTTTCTTATCGCAACTTCCGTCACTCTCTCTTTAGTTTTCCTATGGCTCTTTTCCGTTTTGTCTTTCTCTTCTTTCTTATTTTTAGTGTGTGTGAGACTTTAGTATCCACCGCCCTTATAGTTTAATCTTTATTTCTTTTTATTATTTTTATTTTATTAATTACTTAGTTAATGTTTATCCAATATCAGACCCAAATATTGATCACCGCCTTATTTCTTTTGTTTTGTCTTTTATTTTATTCTATTTTATTTTCTTATTTTATATATTTTCTTTTCTTACTACCCAAGTTTTCTTAGGCTTATCATCCTTAACCCACCACCATTATATATATATATATATATATTTATAATTTGTTGGGTAAAGTACAACTAACTCTTTCGTAGTTGATAAATAGACAACTTACCCCCTCGTGGTTTGAAATTGGACAACTTACCCCCACGTGGTTTGAAAATAGACAATTTACACTGATGTGAACCCTTGATTTCAACTTGTGAAAACAAGAACTCAATGCGGAAAATTGCCAAGGAAAGTCTGTATGCAAGACGCAGCTCTCAAAACTCTAGAATCCTTACCCTTGGATTTGACAGACTACTAATTTAACAAGTTAAATTAAACACGCAATTCGAACCAAGTGGAGAATAATAGAGGCGAAACAAAGCATGCAATTAGATAGAGCAATTATCTAAATAGCCTATAGTTCCTTTACTTTAGCAATTAACAAGCATGCAATTAGATAGAGCAATTATCTAAATAGCCTATAGTTCCTTTACTTTAGCAATTAACAAGCATGCAAATTACTTAAGCCAAAATAAAGAATAGTGAATAATAAAGTATAAACTTTCATTCAATTAATCACTGTCGAATTATGAAGTGCAGCACCCCTATTTATAGGTATAGGGAGCACGAAATTTACACAAGAAAATAAGGAAAGAAAACATAAAATTTGAACTTAATCAAGAGATTAAGTAACTCACAAAAATCAGCAAGAAAAAGGAACTTACTTGCTGAAAAAGTAAAAGAAAAGAAGGGAAAATTTCGTCTTCCATAAGGAAAGGTTATGAACGAAATTCTCAAGGAAAAAGGAAGGAAAAATTCAGATTTTACCTTTAAAGAAAAGGGAAAACTGAAAAATAAAGGAGAAAAGAAAAGAGGAAACTATGAAGAGAATTAGATAACATGCACAAAACCTTAATTCTCCTCCTAACCCTAACCCTAATTGTGAATTGCTTCTCCTTGGGCTTGGGCTTGGCCGAATGTGGGTTCATGGAGTGGACTTAATGGATTCGGCCCAATTGATGTAGCATGGTGATGTAGATGTAGGAAGCTTCTGGAATCTTCTGGAAGCTTCCGGAATCATTTCAGAAGCTCAAAAAACATTTCACTTCTAAAATTCTTCAATCTTCATGAAATTTCCATTTCTTTACTGGAAAGACTTGTAGTTACCATTTCTACCATTTCCTTAGCTCGTAAATACCATTTCCACCATTTTCACAGCTTGGAAATACCATTTCCACCATTTCCGAAAGACTAGTATTCACCATTTCCACCTTGATGCAGAGTAGGGTAACTCTTGTAAGCTTTCTTTCTTTCTCATTGAGTTCATTGGAGCTTTCATTTGTCTTCGTGGATTCTGACTCATAACTTGTGTTGTCTTAGCCTTGGATTTCCTCATCATATACCCACGTGATTTGAAAATGAACAACTTACCCACCTATGGTTTGAAAATGAACAACTTACCCATATATCACATAGTTTGAAAATGGATTAAAATAGAAGGGTAAGTTGTCCCTTTTCAAACTATTAGGGGGTAAGTTGTCAATTTTCAAACCATATGAGAGTAAGTTGCCCATTTTCAAGCCATGTGGGGGTAAGTTATCCACTTCAAATCACGAGGGGGTAAGTTGTCTATTTATCAAACCATGAGTGGGTAAATTGTACTTTACCCTAATTTGTTTCAATCCTTCTATCTATTTAAATTTCTAAAGTTTCACTGTACCGAATCTTATACGACAAAAAGAGTCGTGTTATCTTATTTATTTTCTCCTAGTATACGTTAAACTAATTTTTCAACATTTTGAAATTCTAGAACTCATAAAATACTTTTAATTCTCCTAATGGTTCAAAACTTGATCCTAACCAAGTACCTCAATTTTACTTGGTTGTCCTAAAGTTGTAATTCTACTTAGTGATGATTTTGGTTTAGAAAACATCCTAACTTTAAGTTAGTAACTAGAGCATTAATAATCTTAGTAACAAAATATTAATTTAAGAACTCCTAAGTCGTATAACTTTACGACTAGACAAAATTATGTTTAAGGAGATAATTTTTATAGGAAGATATATAACTTAAAAGTTAAACTTGTGATGAAAAATTACGGGGTCTCACACTTGACCTCCTTCGGAGCCAGCGTCAACCAGAAAAACAACTCAAGGCAGCTTGGCCAAAAGAGGTTCCAATCAAAGTCTCCTTCTTCATGTGGCAGCTAAGGAATGGATTGCTTCATTTCCTTGAAATTTTGCGACGAATGGGATTTCACATGCCATCTAAATGTCTGGTATGCCCCGCGAAGGGCACAATACAACACTATTTTTTTGGCTGCCCCATTGCGGCAGGGTTTGGTCACAGTTTGTTGGAGGGCTATTGTCAATCACTTTCTCCCAACTATTAACTTTTGAGGATTTTTCGCAACACCTCTGGGAAGAATAACAAGGTTTCACGCTTGGATGAGTGCTCATAATAATCCTTCTGATCTGTTGAGGTCTTTAGAAAGCCCATAACCGGGCCTTTTTCAATGATCTTAGTCCAACGTCAGCTGACATTAAACTAAAAGCTACTTCTTCCCTCTTGGATATCCATAGAATTCTTTGTTTTTGGCAGCGAACTTCAGCGGAAAGGCTGCTGGTGTCATCGGGGCTCCTCCTTTCTTTGGTTGAGCAGCCCTCAAGCTAGCTTATTAGGACTCCATGTTGACCAGAGGTAAAACTAAAAATTGAAGGCTTGGTGCTGGAAGGTCCAAGGGCAGCTGGGTGTAGATTTATCATTCAAACCATGCGGGTCAGGTTTTTTATGCAGCAGGGAAACAACTAGGATTGGCTACAAACTCCATGGGGGTGGCTAGAGCCGATTTGAGATTTGGTTGAAGGACACGTCCAATACTTGGGCGGCAAGCCTTACTGGATAGCCACAGATTTTGGGAACTTTTCATTAAAATCTACATACGCACTCTCGAGTCCAGACCTGCCTCACTCGGCTGATTTTCACCAAATTTGGAACAAGTGGGTGCCCCTCAAGTGCTTCTTTATGGAATTATTTAGCTCCTTTCTCCGAAGTGTTAATGGAAATGGGACAATGGTCTGTTCGGCTGCCAAGCTTGTGAATCAGGGGACACAATACAACATTTATTTTTTGATTTCCCGATTGCGCACCAAGTCTGGGATCATTTTCAGAGCCTGCTATGTTTCCATCCGCAGCCGGCGACTGACTAGAAGGACATAATTCAAACCTATTGGAATACATTGGTAGAGAAAGAGGCGTTGAAGGAGGTCAATAGTGCCTTGCCATCTCTCATTTGTTGGGAATTGTGAAAGGCGCAACTCATTCTTTTTTGAGGGGGCGAAGCCACAGCCACTAGCAATTATACTAGTTGTGATTGAAAATAGATGAGCAGCCTAAAAGGGAGGTGTGAATTAGGTTGTTTCTAAAATTCTTTTCAAGTAGTAAAAACAGTTTTGTGTATGTGTATGATTTGTGAGTACTAAAATGAAATCAAAGCAAGTAAAGACACAAACACTTTAGAGTGGTTCAACTTTCCTTTCTCAAGGAAAGTCTACTCCACTTTCCAAGCTAAGTGCTTGGTTTCCCTAACTCCCAAGGACTACTTAAAGGTGTAATCTAAAGCCCCCTAACAAGATTTCACAATGTTTCACCTTCTAACTTTACTTAAGCATTAAAGGTTACTCCAATGAAATCCCATTCCTTAAACTCTGTCTACCTCTTAGATAGTCTCAAGACTTAACCCCTAACCCCCTTTTACAAGATAGAAAAATGCTAATACAATAGCTAAACACCCTAACTCTAGGGCACTTGCTACTCTAGTAATTAATGACAAATTAAGAGCTTTGAGTGCTTAGAATATTAGAGCTTGACAATGAGAATGTTCAGATGAAGAAAGGTGCTGAAATGGACTATTTAAGGTTGTATTTATAGATACATTAAAGTCCCTTTGGTAGTTGGTGAGAAGCATTTAATTTTAGCTCACTGAACGTTGTGCGAGAGGCTATCCAACTGGTACGAATTCTAGGGCCAGATTCTTCAGTTTGAATTCTTCAACGTTCAACTGACTTCTTCACGTGTGCGCATTAAATGAGCTCATCTGCTAGCTGTCCAAGGTCAGATGATCGTTCGTGAGAGACTTTGTGTGTGCAGCTTTGGTCAAAGGTCAGATGCTCCATACGCTCTTCCTAACTTAGCAATAAATACCTTCATCCGTAGTTCTTGCGAGATTTGTGCGACTCACATGGATCCTCGTACGTGAGACATTCTATGCATGCTTCTTAGCTGCCTTTTAGTCAAATGTGTTGAGGCTCCTTCAAACTTACATTTATTGCTTTGTGTTGTTGCATGTCTGAGGATGTGTACGGCTAGGAGAGCTGCTCGTACAAGGGCCAGTCGCAAATTGTCGAGAATTTTTCTAAGGGTTGCGGAGGCTTTTCTTTTGTGCGAGGAACTGTACGACTCGTACAGTGAGTCATTCAATTGGCAGTTATGAATTGACATAAATTGTCCTAAGTGTTGAGTACTTTTGCTTCGTGCGATTTAGTGTGCGACTCGCACGTTTCATCGCATGACTTTCAGTAGTCGTTTTTCTGTACTTTCACTCAAGCAAACCATTAAATCACTTTTCAGATATTTGTTGCATTATCACTCAAAACTAAGACTAAGACTATAGATCTAACAGTTATCCTTTGATTTCGGCACAATGCTGTGGCGAAACCTTTGCGGCATGGAGCTCCCTCAAATGGAATTCTAGTCCAATTGGGCATAATGCACCATCTACAGCCACAGGTTCGTCGTGCTTGGAAGGTAGTTCAATGAGTAAGGCTACTGTCTATGAAATGTAATGTGGACGGCTAATCTCTAGGCAACCCTGGCACTTCAGGATCTGGGTTTTTGTTTCGGGACTGCCAAGGTGATTCAGTTTGTGCGGAATTTGGTCATCTGGGGGACGCAACCAATATGTCTACTGAGCTACAATGACTATACATGTTGTATTATTTGCATCGTCGAGAGGGTTCCAGAGAGCTCAGTTTGAGTCAGATTCGTAGCTCTTGATTCGCTATGTCACTAGGGTGGTGACGTGGCCCTGGTGTTATGTCGGTTGGCTATAGCAGTTTTAGCAATTGGTGGCAGAGAAGCAATACACGTTCAAAGAAGCTAATGCTCCAGTGGATTGGTTAGCCAAGGCAGCCAAAACCATTCAGCAGCGAGCAGTGTACACCATGCGGGATATGCCTTGTGAATTTAGGGGACTCTTATCTCCTTGATAACCAAGGCGTAGCCAACATTAGACTACTTATAGTTACATGAGTTGTCCTTTGCATTTATGGATTGCATACACTTCACAAAATGCCTTTGTTCATGGTACTATTTTGCGAGTAAGGCTCATTATGTCCCCCCTTATTGGTTGTAATTTTTTGGATCTTTGATTAATAAGAGGGTAACCATCCTGCCAGCCACTTAATCACTGTTCAATACAATAAAATTTAAAAATCTACACACCGAACCTATACGCTTACCTGTTTATCACAGGGAACTTTCACATTTTGTAATTCCTCTCCTAAGTGAAGTACCTATAAAATTTAAATTGACTAAGTGAGCCATTGGCCAGTGAGGTCTCACCATTTTTGAAAACTTATCGAATGAGTGATTATCCCATACATGCATTAAAACACTATAAAAATCAATATCATGTAACATGTAAATTAAGAAACAACTAGCACATATATCATTGTCTCAAATAATTTCAAACACAAACTGAATCATAAATAAAGAATACATTGTGTCTAAAGAAAAAACCAAATGACTCAATGTGAGTATGGAAGGTTTATTCGAGAGACTCTATTTCAATTTGCACTGTTTACAAATTTCCCTAATCGACTAAGCTTCGTCAACAACGGTTGTCATCTCGTATATTTTATGAGATCTCACCAACACAGGCTTACCAATTTATCTTGTGTAGTTGCCTTACCTCTTGATTAGGCCCTTTGCCTTTCCCCATAGGTTTTGACACAACTTACAATCAGGTCCATTACTGGAGAAGCATGCACAACTATAATGATTTTGTTATCAATTCATACATTGGTCTGTTGCTGTAAAGTACACAACCAGCCTTACCATATAAAAGTTTAAGCATCAAACAACAGGTCCAATGTGATAAAGTACACAATTGGCCTTATGAAACTAAGTATTACTCAAAGCCATATAGTATCGTAATCATATCACATTCACAATATCTCAAGGAAAGTCAATGACAAGATATACCACAATTTCAATGAGTCATATGTCAACAATGCAACACTTAGCATATGGAGCATAGTCAAAATTTAATTCATGTAATCACAATCATCAAGATATATATATATATATATATGTATATATATATTCATGATAAAGCATCATAGGAAAGAAGTAAACTGGTTCATAATTTACGTTCTGATTAACGGTTCTTCTTAGCCAATGAGAATACTCACCTGTGTCACCAACATTCCTCAAACCTAACTTGGACCTGAGTTAATTTTGAGAACATTCACTAACAAGAATTGCATAGATGAAATTTTAAACTAATATGGTCCTAACTACACCTATATGTTTGTAACATGAGTAGTTTTCTCTCTTCTAAACTCTTGACAACTATTGTATTTTCAAGGAGGATAAACCTCAATGCACTTTCCAAACATAAGGCAATTGTTATAACTAATTTTAAAAAGATTAACATTAAATTCACAATTGAATTTAACACAAACGATAACTTTTCCCATTTTCCAACATTTTAGTCTAAAATCTAATGCTCTAATTCCAAAAACTTAACTTCCAACTAATTTCGTGCTCAACAACAGTTCTAGAAGAATTATCACAATAGGTACAAACAATTGCTACAAATGCCCTTTTAAATAAAGTGCATCTCTCTTTCTTAAACTTCAAAAGTTAGATTAGAATCCCAAATTAAAAAAGATACCAACTATTCGCAATATATCAAGAAAGTTTTAGACCTCCAACTCATACATAAAAATCCAGAACTTTGGAAAGTCAAACCTATACATAAAAAACAGTAGTTATGATTATTCAGGAGAAACTAACACAACATATTCAATCTAAATTTGGTAGAAATAGTCAAACTTCTTTCTAATATAATTCAAATTTTGAGAATTTCCTCCCATTTCAAACAAGAATTTCACACACTAAGAAAGGTTCAAGAACTCTTTTATAAATCATTTACAAAGATCTAAACAACCATGATTTTCACAAATCTTTCAATGTCACGAGCCTCATATTAAGAAGGCTTCAATTAAACCCATGTGTCCCCTTATTCTGTTGTGGTATCTCCTCAAAATCTTAATACAATTACTATTGGGCCAAACTTTTCTAATATGAATGATTTAGGAAACTAAGCCCAAGAGGGTTTTCCTAGTTCTATTATAAATAGATGTTGTTTGCAATAGACTAGTTCAACATAGTAGAGAGAGCAGTAAACAGATTTCATTCTAGACAGAAAGGGTGCTAGAGGGAACTATAGAGGGGGAGTTAGAATAAAATTGAGGGAAAAAGATGTTAACTCTTCTCTTATGTAATTCTCTGTTTGATTGGAATAGTGTGTATTCCCATGGATGAAACCACATTAAATTGTTGTGTTTTTTTTTCTGTTTTCAATTTCACTTCAGGGTTCTTGTTGGATAATTCTTCCAACAAGTGGTTTAAAAATCTTGAGGGGTGTTTTTCTTAATAAGTGGTATCAGAGTCAGGACCAAGAGAAAAATCAGTGACAGAATTAGAGGACAGGAAATCAGAGAAGAAAAACAAGAAAAACCACGAGTCAAAGACTAGAAGAAAGGAAAATTCGTCATTCGCAATTCCGGAGTTAGACTTGAAGGTTGCAATTGCAATGCTGCTAAAGATCAATTATGATGAGTGTGAATCAAATTAAATAAGTGCATTTTAATTTGGTAGTGGGATCGATTTTCGAAGAAAGAAAAGGGCATGGTTTTTGCCACCGGTCAATTCAATTCAATTGAATTGGATTATTTTGACCTACAAAACCTAAAGCCATCTATTCTTAGTTGTCGTGAAGAATCAAGATTAAGGATTCATGTTTCTTCTTTGGGCCGATTGATTATTGAAGCAGCTTTGGTTTTAGAAGTTTGTGGGCAGCGTTTCGGTTGAAGATTCCGATTATTCGTGGGTTAATTTATTTTTTGATCCACCGAGTTTGGAAGAGTTTTTAGCCTACAAAGATGACTAATAAAAAGTTTGAAACTCCACTTTTTGATAGAAAGATAGATTTTGCAATGTGACAATGCACTATTCAAGATTTACTTGTGCGGGATAATCTTGATTTGGGACTTGAAGATAAGAAGCGCAAAGGGATGAGTGATAGAAATTGGGATACGATGAAGAAGCAGGCAGTTTGTACAATTCGATTTGCACTTGCTCTAGAAATCAAATAAGTGTTCTAAAGGTGAAGACACCAAAGGGGATCTGGAACAAGTTGGAGAGCATATATGCATCGAAGTCACTATCGAACATGTTGTGCATGAAGATGGACCTCAACTGATGTGGACATCCAAAGCTCAAATCAAGCCAAGTCAGCATTTGTCGAGCTAGGATTACTCTCAATTTTGCTAGTCCAAGGAAAAAGGGTAGCAAGGTCATTCATGGGAAAGATGATCCAGTTCAAAACCCACAAGGAAGAGGCAAAATGTTTCTTGAAGTCTGTGGACCATAGTTGTCAAACTCGTACGATACGCGATACGTATCGTACGATACGTATCATGAATTGAGAATTTCGATACGTATCGCAAGTCGTTGTGAATCGTGCAATTGTGTGCGATTCGTGCGATACGATACGTATCGCGTATCGTGCGATACGTTAAATATGTCTAAAATTCAATTTTAAATGTCTAATTTAAATTTTTTCACTTATAAAAGTAATTTTTACTCTATATTAAATATAAGATATTATTTCAAAATGTTATTTTTATTTAAAATTTGTTTATAATTATTATCTCACATTTTTCCTATTTGGTAGTATTGGTTTTTGTTTTGCTTTATTTTTGTAAAATATATTTAAAAATTTATAACAATTTTCATCATTTTTAATACATTTTTTACATCTCAAATACACATTTTACGTTTTTAATACACTTTAAAAATTTTAAAATTCATTTCTAAAGCATATTTTCATCCCAAATACATTTTCGAAATAGAAAAACCATACTAATCATCTTTATATTTGTTTAGTGATTTAAAATAATAATATCACTAGTATATTTATTTTGATGAGAACATTAATTATTTAATTTAATAATATAATATGTTTTTAATTTAATTTAAAAAAGATTGTGGACTGTATTGTAAATTTATGATATGATTCAAATAATACTATTTAAGTTCAAGTTAACTTATAGTTTTTATGATTTTCACATAAAAGTTCATTTTTATAAACTTGTGAAAGTTTATTTTAAAGTAAATATTTATTCTTATATGTAATCTATAATATATAATGAAAAAAAATATAGTTTTAATTTATTTTAATAATATATAACCATAATATATAATGAAAAAAATATATAGTTTTAATTTATTTTAGTAATATATAAAATTTATATTATATTATTATATATAAACGTATTTTACGATACGATTCACGATACGATACGCGTATTATAAATTTAGTTTTCGATACACGATACGTATCGCGATTCGACAACTATGCTGTGGACTTCTCGAAACCAATTGATCCATAAAATCTACGCATCATCATTAGGGCCAAATCCATCAGCACCCAAGCTTTACGAAATTGGCCCACAACTCAAAAAGGCAGCCGCGACTCGCAGCCTGCATCACAAGCCCAAGTCGCAAGCAGCCCAATTCAAGGATTCCGTAATGCACCAAGGCCGCATGGATCGCAGGTCCAACTTGCGATTCTCGCAGCTCAACTTGAATCCGCGAAGGATTTGGTTTTTCGTTTCCAATTCCTTTTCCATTTGTAATTTACAATTAAGTCAAGTTCCAAAACTATTACAACTTAACTTAATCTTAGTAGTTTCCTATTTGGGATTGTTCCTTGTTTTATTTTCCAACTTAATTTCGGATTTTCTCCTTTTAAGAGATACCGACATTAAGCTTCCTTTTCTTTACTTTTTGCAAGTGATTTTTGGGAAACACACTTGTGTTTCAACCGAAATTACTTAACCAAATTCATACTTATTTTGGATTTGGAATAGTAAAGGATTTCCAACTCTAGTTGGTTTCCACTTTTAATCGTTTTTCTTGTTTATTTCTTTTCTACATTTCGGCTGCACCCCTCTCCTATAAATAGAGGTACAACCAAATTTATAAGGCAGAATTCTTTGGTTAAAAATTGTGAGGTTATTCCTTTGCTTTTAGAATTCTCAATTTATTTGCTTTTTGAGCTTGTGTATTTTCGACTGTATTGATAATTTTGCAAGTTTCAAACTTAGAAGAATTTAGGTCACTTGCTCCACCTAGATTTTTGTTGTTCATCTCTTAATTCTTTTCGTTAGTTTATGAATAAAAGTAGCTTTAGTCTCACTTAAATTAACTAAGAATTTTGAGCACAAAGAAGAGTAAGTTGGTGACCTTCAAGATCACGACTTTCCTTGGCAAAGTGTTCCGCAAAATGAGGCGTTCTACAACAACTCACATCATGTACACTTTAAAGATGAATGAAGGAGGAAATTTTTATGATCATGTAAATATGTTCAATCAGCTAGTATGCCGACTTCAAAACACAGGAGAGGAAGTCCAAGACGAAGAGCAAGCTTTGTTGTTGCTGTCTTCTTTGCCATTAGCTTATAAACTGGTTGTGCAAATAATGCTTGTTGGGAGAAAAAGTTTGACACTTGATGATGTAGTTACACAACTGAGGAAGAATGAGAAGATTATAGGAAAGAATACTACGCATAGGGTTGATGACGCACTAGTTGTTGCAGAGTTCAAATCGAAAGAGGAGTCGTTCGCGAGGGAGGAGTGACGTTCGTGTAAGATCTCGGCCGAGAAACTATAGTAATGTTGAGTGTTATTACTCTGGGGAGAAGGGTCACATCCAATACACTTGCCCTATCATGAAAGA
This sequence comes from Leptodermis oblonga, assembly GCA_016801395.1. Lineage (NCBI taxonomy): Eukaryota > Viridiplantae > Streptophyta > Magnoliopsida > Gentianales > Rubiaceae > Leptodermis > Leptodermis oblonga. The sequence continues at coordinate 17,230,722 of CM028757.1, forward strand.
GGACTTGAAGAGTTTGAAGGAGATGAAGAGTAAGGGAAAAGAGAAGATTCACGACTCTGCTAACGAAAATGTTATATATGATGATGATGATGTGTTGATGATGAAGGATACTGAGTCAAGCAACATGAGTTGGGTGATGGATTGTGCAGCGTCTGTACACATTTGTAGAGATAGATCTTGTTTTGATACTTTACAGGCTGATGGAGATTTTGGACACATCGTTGTGGGGAATAGTTAGAAGAAGAAGATTGAGGGTGTTGGTATCACACCTCTTAAGACTCACAATGGTGCTATGAGAAAATTGATTGATGTGAAATATGTGCCTACAACTGCTGATAACATAATTTCGCGGGGAAAATTATGTTCTCGTGGGTACAAATTCACAGGTGATAGAGACTTCTACAAAGTATTCAAGAGAGATGAGTTGATGTTGCAAGGAACGAGGAATAATTATCACATCTTTTATGTTCATGATTCGAAGAATGAGTCTTGTGCTGAGTTTGGCATTCAAAAGAAGGAGTTGAAGCCGAAGAAGAAGAAACAAGTCTCATTTTCTGATGATATTATTGTATATAGGACTTTGAGTCAAGGGAGGATTTATTGTGGTATCTCTTCGAAATCCTAATACAATTAGTTTAAGACCAGACTTTTCAAATTATGAATAGATTAGAAAACTAAGCCCAATAGGGTTTTTCTAGTTTTATTATAAAATAGACGTTGTTTATAATAGACTAGTGCAGCAGAGTAGAGAGAGCAGTAGACATATCTCATTCTAGCAAAAAGACGGTGCTAGAGAGAACTGTAGAGGGGGAGGTAGAATAGAATTGAGGGCAAAGAGGTTAACTGTTCTATTCTGTAATTTTCTGTTTGATTGGAATAGTGCGTATTCCCGTGGATTAAACCACGTTAAATTGTTGTGATTTCTTTTCTGTTTTCAATTCCGCCGTAGGGTTCTTGTTGGGATATTTCTTCAAACAAGTGGTTCAAAGATCCTGAGGGGTATTTTTCCTAACACATTCAAAACATTTGAAAAGGTTTTAATCATTTGACTTATATTCAAATACAACAATCAAAAGTTCAAACCAACAAAGTAAAGTTCCAAGAATATATAGTAAAAGAACAATTCATAGTACCTTAATTCTTTCAAAACAATAAATTTCATTTGTTGTCAACTTCTACCACAGAACATCATGGTGATAACTTTAACATGTGTAATTTCTTGAAAACTTAGCTTCTTTAAATTTTGAACAACACTCTTCACCATTGCTTTCTTTAGTCTCCACAACATAAAACTTAACTCTTCATCTTAGTGAGTAAAACATTGTAGTGGTTACAATAAGCTTTAGGTGAGTATCAAAGTGGGAAATTTACAAAATGAGCCTTCCTAAACCATCAAAAGAAGGAAGGCAATATAGACTAGAACAAAAAGATCCTCAAATATATTATAACATACATCACAAGATTCATTTGAATATAGAATATTTATAAGTTTTGGAATCATCTTGTCTTAAGAAATAAAGACAAAAGTAGGCTGCTGCAGAATTTGTTTGAAACTTTGCTTAACTTGTAAAAGTCATATCTTAATAATTAAGTGTCCATTCGAGCGAAAATTTGAAACAAAGATACACAATTAGTCATGTAATGTGTAGGATATAAAAATATCCCTATCACCCAAAGAGATTAACGCGCAGCGGAATAATAAAAAACAAACAACGAAACAACACACAACAATTTAACGTGATTCGATCTTTAGATCTACATCCACAAAATCTACTCAATCAATCAAAGGCGGGGCAAGCAGAAAGTCTTTGCCTACACACCTATTACATCAATAACTCAGCATCCCCCATAACAAGACATCACAATATAGCCAAAAAGGCTCCCTCTCACAACCCCAAAGACAGAGAGCCGAAAGGCTCTGAACTAACCTTTCGAACTCTCAGCTCGACTGAAAACAATACCCCATGAGTCCTTTATATAGACACATAGTTACCCGAATCCTTTTGAAAACTAGTTTCCCAAAACAAACCATCCAAATTGGAAACAAATTAAACAAGAAATTATTAAATCCTACCAAAACTAAAATTTCCTAATTAAACTTGATTTAATTTTTCCAACATAGCCTCCCGTAAATCAAGCTTTGGCCACAAGTAGGCCTAACGCCTTCTTGAGCTTCAATCGCAAATCAAATTTCCAACGCAAACACGAACAATAATTCCTTGTATTGAGCGAATCTTCATCATCTTCCACCACAACATCGCTTGCAAAAATATATAAAAAAACCCGTATCCAAAAAGCCAAATCAAGATTGAACTTCTTCACACATGTCCACCATCACGCACACACAATCCTCTCTTTCCTGCAGCAAACACAAGATCCATACTCCAAATCTCTTTAATCATCCCCTTTTTTATCGGCAGACTTTTCCCCTTTTTTTTTTTTTTTTTTTCTTCCTCAAACAATATATCTTTGCATAACCGAAATTACCAAGGCTTGTAACTATTCTAAATTTCTTCTCCTTTTGATTCTGTCTCTGATACCATATGTAGGTTATAAAAATATCCCTATCACCCAAAGAGATTAACGTGCAGCGAATAATAAAAAACAAACAACGAAACAACACACAACAATTTAACGTGGTTCGATCTTTAGATCTACATCCACAAAATCTACTTAACCAATCAAAGGCGGGGCAAGCCGAAAGTCTTTGCCTACACACCTATTACATCAATAACTCAACATCCCCCATAACAAGACATCACAATATAGCCAAAAAGGCTCCCTCTCACAACCCCGAAGACAGAGAGCCGAAAGGCTCTGACCTAACCTTTCGAACTCTCAGCTCGACTGAAAATACTACCCCATGAGTCCTTTATATAGACACATAGTTACCCGAATCTTTTTCAAAACTAGTTTCCCAAACAAACCATCCAAATTGGAAACAAACTAAACAAGAAATTATTAAATCCTACCAAAACTAAAATTTCCTAATTAAGTTTGATTTAATTTTTCCAACACAATGAAACTTTAAAATTCCAGAATTTATGATGACCCAGTAACTTTAAAGTGAATTCATAACATAGTGTTGTCCAGGTCTAAGAGTAACCATCAAAACTCACTTTAATCAAAACTTTTGTCAAGAAATACGAACATAAAAATTGTGAAACTTTGAAAAGTTATTATATTTGTAGCTAAGTTATACCATGGTTTATCCATGAGTTTTAGACATTTTTAAGAGAGACTTTTGTGAGCTTTTGGTAAATATGGACTTTTAACTTTAACCTTCAATTTTAAACGTCTTTAGACTAAATTAAGTTCAGTTCTTCACCAAAAAACGTATTTTTCACATTACTAAACATAACAACATCAATCTCACTTAGCACAATACAAGATTCTGTATGAATTCAGTTAACTTCCCATGGACATAAATATTCTTAAACAATTTCAGATTCAGCACTACAAGGCTTAATTCTTGTTAGTCTTTGTAGATTAGAGTTTAAATTAAACATGTTCACACATGATAAAGTTCCCACAATGGAAAACCCAATACATGATACAATTTTTCCAGCATAATAGTGAACTATAAACACATTTACTACGAAAAGAGCTAACTTTGTAGGAGCAGAGCATTTTCTCTATTCCTCTCAATCTTCAAGTTTTAATCATTCTAAATGATCTTAATGCATTCAGCTCTAAAATCACATGCTCAACAATCAGAATCTTAGCAACAACACAAGACAAGCAGTATATAACCATCTCCAACCTACGACCATATCTTTTATGAATTTAAGGTCCCAAAGTAGTACAGTTGGAACATGCAAGGCTTCACACTAATAAAATTTCCAAGCTTAGTTTTCCAAGTATAGCTTAATTTTCTAATGCGCAGACCACATATGTAATTGATTAAGAATCCTTTTATCAAATTATGAGTTTTAATACATCTTGTATAATTGCAATCTAGGAACAAATTACAGATTTTTAAATGCAACAATAGTAGCATTATCTTTGATGAAGACATTACCCTACAAGGTTGTATTGTTCCTTTAAAATTTAGAACAAACAAAAACAAGGTAACAATTCTTTTTAAGTTTTTCCAAATTAGTTTGAATATAAAACGAAAATTCTTAACACAACACACTTGAAATCCAATTTTCAACACCTCAAACTCAACTCATGAAGCATGCTTGATTATCAAATACAAATTAAAATCATTCAAGCCTTCAAATCAAATAGAAAGTTCCAATTTTACAAAAAGAATTCATAAAGATTCACTGAATTCCAAGGCATGCAAACACTATTGGTGAATTAAAACTTTACATACTTTCATATTCAAAATATAATACTTAAGGACCTTAGTACTTTAAATCTCATCGTTTCTACATGCATGATCTAATTCTTCAATCTAGAATCATTGATGAAGAAATCTACCTCTTGTGTAGCCGAATGCTACTCAAAGCTCCCTCAGATTGGTTTCTAAGTCCAATGAATTTGTGTCTCTAAGCCTTGGCCTGCTTTCCTTATGACCTTTCTTGGCTCTTGATCCTTCCTCTCCTATATGTCGCCTTCTTGCTTTACACTCGTTCCTTTTGGTTCCCATTTGGGCTTTCTTTTATTTTGCATTCAAATGGGAGTGAGGGTAAGTAATTTTAGCTTTTGTGTGGGTTTCTTCTTGCTGTAGTATCATGGAAGGAGGAGAGAAAAGAAGGGTTTGGTGAGAGAGGAAAGGGAGAGAGAATCATGGTGGAGAGAGCAATTGGAGAAGAAGATTAATTCAAGTTTTGAAAAAAATGTTAGGTTTGGCTTCAATCAAACAATGTAGAGAGAGAGGAGATGTGGTTTTCTGTAGGGAAATCTTGGAAGGGGAAGATGGATGTGAGTTTGTGCTTTCACTTTTCTCCTAGTGGAGTCACCAAGGAAGAAGAAGATAAGAGACAATTTTGGTGAGGAAATGGAAGGAAGAAGAGGTGGAATGCCTTTTGACACGTGTTTAGGTCCTTGTTAAAAATTTGCTATTTTCCCCTTAAACTGTTGTAAAGTTTAATCAAGACTTTTCTCTAATACTTAGCTTAAGTCTTGCCGGAGAATTTTAGTTTTACTTAAAACCTTTTAATTTCTTCTTCAAGCTTATTACCATGACATCTTCTAGCATTTTGATTTTAAATCTAGATCTTTAATTTATTTTAAGTTTGGTTATCAAAATTTTGAACTAATCGTTGTATTATTAAATTTCTAAACTTCATATCCAAAAGTTAAGTTCTTAAATCTCTTTATTAAATTTTACAATCCAAAATTTAGGATGTACTAAGTCCATCTAAGTGAGACTCGTGAGAGTTATCTCTCCTATGTGTTGTGATGTGCTTCAGGGAATAGGGGCGTCACAAATAGAGTAAATGAGCGATGGGCAGTGCAATGGGTCTGCAATATATTTTCCATGGAATTTAGCATTTTTTGTCCTCTTCAACAGGGGTGGTGTAGCACACTTTCCATGAGGGGAATTTCCCCGCATAAATTTGGGCCAAGCTTGCGTCAGTGATGCAGACAAAAACATTCCTTTCAATAGGGGACTTGCCTGCGGATTTGGCAAAATTTTGACCTTTCTCGTGTACTTTACATTCGGCCTTGATGTAAAACAATTTGCACCTTAGTTGTAATAAAAGGGGCCCTATATATATATATAAATATATAATGTTTTGCAAAGTTAAAAATGTTCTATACATATAGGAGAATGAGAGAGGGAGTAAAGAGCAAAGAAATATTTCATTAAGGGCTAAAAAATTAGGGCAAAGGTTTATTTTATTCCATAATATTTTACCTAAGAGCCAAAATAAGCCCTTAACATTATTTTGGGTCCAAATAATTCCTCAATGTTATGATATAGGTTCAATTTAGCCCATGTATGTGTAAATGCACATTAAGGGAGAGGGGCTAATTTGACCCAATTTTGTAAACTCTGAGGGTGTATTTTGACAAAACAGATAATGTTGGAGGCTTATTTGGGCACAACATATAATGTCAAGGGCTTATTTGGACCCAAAATAATGTTATAGGCTTATTTGACCCTTGGGGGTAAAATAATAAGGGCTAAAATAAACCTTTTCCTAAAAATTTAAAAATCAACATGATGTGAGCACTTCGAAAAGGGCTCGCAGATGCAGAAGAATTGCCAAAGAAAGCCGAACAATGTTGATCACCCTTGCTTCTTCAAGAACTCAAAAATCCTTCTATTAATTTAAGTGAGAACTAGTCTACTTTATTCTTAAACTAATCAAATTTTAAAGAGTTTGAATAAACAGAAATTTAGGTGAATTAATAACCTAAACTCTTCTAAGATTCGGAACCTATGAAATAATCAAGTAATTGAAATTACACAAGTTCAATAATCAAAATAAAAGGAGAATTCTATAGAAAGGATAAACCTCACAAATAATCTATAAACTCAATAATTCTCCCTTAATCCAGTTTCGGCTTCTCCCTTTTATAATAGAACAAGAATCCAAAAACTACAAATAAAATTAGAAATGGAAATTACTAAAGAAAGTGTAAACCAACTAGAGTTGGTTTTCCTTTACAAAACCAAAAGCAAAAGAAGCATGAAATTGGGTAAGTAGTTTTCAGTTGTAACATTATGTAGTTACCCGAACATTACTTGGAAAATAAAAAGAAATACTCAAATTCGGTAGCTTGAAGCAAATCCAAATTCAAGTTGTAAAAGAAACAAGAAAGTAGAAATAAAATAGGAAACTAACAAATTTAGTCAAGTTGTAAACAGTTTAGGTAACTTGACTTAATCCAAATTACAAAATAGAAAAGGAAAAGGAAACATGCATTCCAAATCCTTTTTGGAAACAAAACGAGGAAACCCTACACGCATTCATGTGGACTTCACACTAGGTCGGCCTTGTGCACATGGTTTCTCTAGGGTTCCATGCGATGGGCCTTGCGACAGGCTTTATGGAATTCGTAGGGTTGCCCTTGTGTAAAAGAAACAAGAAAGTAGAGACAAGTAGGAAATTAACAAATTAAGTCAAGTTGTAAATAGTTTAGGTAACTTGACTTAATCCAAATTACAAAATAGAAAAGGAAAAGGAAACATGCAATCCAAATCCTTTCCAGAAACAAAGACAGGAAACCCTACACACATTCTGTGTGGGCTTCAAGCCAGGGCGGCCTTGTGCACATGGTTTCTCTAGGGTTCCCTTTGATGGGCCTTGTGACAGGCTTTATGGAATTCGTAGGGTTGCCCTTGTGTTGGTTTGGGCCAATTGGTGAAGCTTGGGGCTGAGTGGATTGGCCCAATTGTTGATGGAGCATGAGTTGGTGCAGTGCAGTAAATCCCTTAACGTCCACATACTTCAAGAGACATTTTGCCTTTAGTCTGGACTGGCCTTGAGTTCAGTGATTACTATGGAGTTTTCCCCCCTACTAGGTACTTTGTGAAATGAAGGTTCATGTTCTTGCTGCTGAGCTCCATCTAAATTAAGAAAGCTAATGATGACCTCATCACAACATTTCACTTGCCTCCCCGAAAGGCTACTGCAGGTAGAAATTCAGCCGCAAAGTTGCAAAAACTCATAGCCAAATTTACATCACTAAATTTTAGTATTGTTTTGAGCATTGAGAAGCAAGAACTTGGTAAAAGTGTTTTCATGAGAGTTGTATACTTAGTTCATTCTTTGCATATTAAAAAAAATAAAAATCATCCATTTTGATGTTGTGCATTTGAAGTTATGGTTTTCTAAAGTTGACTAGTCCTTCATTTTCTTCCCAAATTATTTTTCTTCTCTTTTTGCTTTCTTTTCTACATTTTTATATTCTCCTCATTTAAGAACATACAACATAAACAAACACAAATTAGTTCTCTTTCAATCATAAAAACCAATGAGCAAACATCAATAACACAATAAATTTGAAGTGTGAAAAAATATATATAATTTCAACTAATGGAATATTAGACCATATTTTATTAGGCATTATTCATATCATTTATTTTGTTAAATGGATAAATTGCACTTTTAGTTTCATTTCGTTGGTCCTATGGCAGTTTTGCTTTTTCTTCTAGGATTGGTAGTTTTACCCTTTTTGTTTGTATTTTGTTTTTGCACTTTTAGTCCTTTTACCTACTACAACCAATTTATTGACTAATTTATAAGTAATGGTAATATGGAAAATTTTTGAAAACTATAATAAATATGGGTTCATTGTTAATTATTAAAACTTATTAGAAGTTTATTACTTTTCAATAGCATCATCTTCTTATAGTCTCTTCTCTCCAACCACCATCAATATCGTTCTCTTCTCAAAACAATCACCACCACCTCCACAATTATCATTATTATAACACCATTACCAATATTTTTCCTTTATGTCTTTAATTTTCTTTTTAAAAAAAAAGACTACATCATCACCACTACCATAACCATTGCTACCGTCTTTGACTCTACCTCTACCGTTGTCCCCTCTACCAACAGCTCTACCATATGTATAAGCTAAAGAAGGGGGTGAAGGAAGCTTACGAACCCAGTCAAGATGCTAGGGGAATTTATTGTACTCAACGATTGGTCATTGAGAGAACAAACTCTGCTGGGGACTCATTTGCAAAGTTTGTGACATCCTCACTGCTCAGATCCTCCCCAGCACTCTCGTGATAGGATTTGGCTCAGGAAGAAGCCACCCGAAGAAAGATTTTGATCGAGCTCATGGACCAGTATTGCGCCTAAGCCCAATGGAAGATCACAGAGGAATACAATTTTGTTAATTGGAATTTTGTCAAAGGTCCTACAGACTACATAGCGCTCAATTTTGCAAATTTAAACCAATAAGTGGACTTCGATCACTGTAGGAATAAATTGGACACAATTTTATGTCCATGATTTATCTATTACACTTGTCTACACAATAAAAATATCATGTAAAGGGGGTAGAATAGTCTTTTCTAGCTTTAGGAGTATTTGGGTCTTTTTGACCTTAGGAGCATTTATATCAATTACACGCCAAGAGTAGAAGTGTCATTTCAATCAACTCACGCTCGGGAAAGGAAGGAACGCCATCAACATATAAATCATTTAAGAGGAGGAGGAAGGAATCTATGCCAGAAAAGAAAACAATCTAACTATTTAATGCAGAGATCAAGAGAAAAAGACAAGAGATCACTCCAATTCGGGAGAAACTAAACAATCTCTCCTTACCATATTCAACCAAAACTATAGAAGTGTCATCAATCACGTCAATAATAAAGTTCATTAAAGGAAGGAAATACAAGATAGTGTTATGTCCTCCGGAAGAAGCCAAGTCATCAATGAAGCTCCAATGCAATTCCGCCGCATGGAGAGTATGAAGATTCCCCCTCACCCACACTCAAGAATGGAAGATTATCAACCGCTCCCTTAGATTAGCCAACTCATCATACTTAAGAAGGAAAGAAATTCATATAAACTTCACCTCATCTATCTAGTGCCAACTCACCACAAGTCAACCAATCAAGGCTCCCCGTGTGAACAAAATGACACCACCAGTTGCCACAAAGATTCATACCCCATGTAATGTATGATGTAAGCATGATGTCACCCCTAGTTCCCACCTAATTTAGCCTAGACTAACTACGATAATTGTACAGTACTATAATGAGCAAATATTATTCTAAAAACTTGTGTGCAGGCACCACCTCTTAGGGGTGGGCAACGAATTGATTTATGGGTTCGTCGATTTCCACGAATTGATTTCCTCGGTTTCAAATTTTGTTAGTCCAATAAAAAACCTGAACCGAATTTGTTTCTAATTCGAAGAAACCAAACCAAATTCACAATTCAAATTCAGTTCGAACCCGTGAAAACCAAATTCAATACTCTGCCTTAAAAATTTTCAACTGCTCATCCAAATTTCCAAGGCAAATCAGAATTTAAGGCTCATCAAAATTCAGAAGCAACTGCATTGGAAAGTTCAACAGCCCATCTGGGTTCTCATAGGATGATTGCCAGAGGAGTCGCTTAGTCATCCTTCTTTGTGTATTGATGAGAGCAGCGAAGATTGTTGGTCGAGAGAAAGGAAATCTTTGCACATCCATAACCCATTGATCTCGCGGATTCTTTCCCAGCTAGGGCCTCTTCCACTCTTCGAATCTTCCATTTCATCACCTTCATCTGCGATGATGACGATTTGCCCAAAGCATCCCTGAGCAGCCTCTTCACTTCTGCTACATTCTCGCAGTCATCGTCCAACTCAGATCTTTAGGCGTGGCGATTGGCTCTAACCTAACTTACACTTTACCTGTTTAATTCTTAGAAATTAAAAAAATATAAATCATATTTTATAATTGAATTCGAATGTGGTAAGTTTTTATGTTGGGACACCCAACTCGAAACCCGATTTGAAAACCAAATTTGAAATTTGAATTTGGTTTAAAACCAAACTAAATTTTGAATTCAAATTGGTTTGTCGAATTCGAAAAATTAAAATTAGGTTCAGTTTTTGAATTAGATCAAACCATGCCCATTCCTACCACCCCTTGAGTGTGATACTCTCTTAAAATTATCATTAGTTTTTTATTAAAATTGTGTGGCTTTCGGTCCTTATCACTCGGATATATAGTGAATCGAGTGTGGCAGATTATTTTGATATAACTATCGCTTCTTCCTTGATCTATAAGCAATGGGACGTAGTACTCTTCACTAAACTCCATGTTTTCAAACTACCTTGAGAGGTACCCTTTGTTCGTCTTGGGAAAAACTCATCACCTTGTCTATGGCATAATTGTCTTTTATGATCAATTCGGCTAACCAACTCCTCATTTTGTTGTTCCTCCATTTCTCCCATTTGTTCGTGAATCAAATTTGGTCTTTGTTAATTTTTATTATTTCTGTTGACTAAAAAGAAAATGGTTGGAATGCATAGAACATCACGTAACTATGACTTTTAGCAAAACATGACACTTTCTTTTAAAATACTTTTTTTACATCATGCAACTATCAGTTTTGCTCAAAACATACCACTCCATCAATGGTCTCAGACAACTTGTTGACAGTGGAATTTTTTGAGGAGTAAAATTGTCCGAATTACTCTTCCTTTCTATAGTATTTCAAAAGTAATGCAAAATTTCACACTTTATTATAACATTTTGTTAAATATACCCCAATCTTTTATTTTCTTACATATTCATCCAATACTTTCTACAAAACAGACCCCAATATTTTATTCATTTACATATTCACCCAATGCATTCTACAAAATAAACCCTACTTTTTTTTCTTTTTTTTTTTTTTTTACATATTCACCCAATAACCTTTAAAAAACATACCCCAATCTTTTTTTTTATATATACATATTTACCCAATATCATTTTATTTTCAATTTTATCTTCTTCTTTTTCTTAAATTAATCTTTATTAAAATATTACCCTTTTAATTATTACTTTACATTTTAAAAATTCTTTTCCTTTTTGAATATCACCACCACCATCATCAAAAAGGAAAATAAGAAACAAATTGAAAGTTAAATTTTTTTTGGATAAAATCCAACATAACTCATAAAATAAAGGACAAAAAATAGAATGGTTTTAACTTTTGAAAAAAAAAAAAAAAAGATAACAGTCACTAATAGGAGTTTTTGATGTCCAAAATTCAAACTTGCCATCTACAATCAGCCCAAAAAAAAATCCTAAAACAATACTTTCAAAATTAAGAACTTTCTTCCAAGATCAGCTTACATCCCCTCAACCCACAAACAAAAAAAATAATAAATAAATAAAACAAATAGTCAAACTATACATTATGCAGGTTCGTGAAAAATAAATCATCAATTAAGCAATCATAGTAAAATTGAAAATTCATAAGTGAACGAACTCTAATTAACATAGGAGAAAAAGTAAGAGCTAAGGGTGGATTGATCTGTACGATTTTAGCTTCAGCAACAATCCAATTTTTTTGCTAAAAAACTCCACAAATGGACTCTCTAAATCCTCCTCCGAAATCTTTGCATTTACTTCATCACTATTGTCTCTTTAATGTCTCTCAAGTAGCTTGAAGAACATCATCAACTGATTCTTCGAAAAACTCAAGGTTTTATCTTTAAAGATGGCGCTTCGAGAATCTGGCACATTTCACAGATTGTATTCATTTTCTTGACAAATATAGTTCGATTCCACGCTCATGAAATCCATATAGTAATTGATATCCATTTTCAAAATCAAATCAGTTATTGCATCCGCATCACAGAACAAGACCCTAGGCCCTGCCAAATCAGGGTTGAATTTTCGATAGTTCTCGAGAACTTCGGGGGATTATGCGTTAATCTCGATGAACGAGTACACTGCGCGAGTGGTGAGAGGAAGGACTTTCAACTCACCGGAAGAACTGGGTTCGATTTGGGGAGAGGAAGGTTGGGTTTTTAAGTGGGCTTGGAGGAAGTCAGTGATGTGACGCCCCGACCCGACCCCCTTTCCTCTGAAGCCTTTCCCGACAAGGAAGTGGGAGCCGGATCAAGAGGACGTCGTACAGGGCTCTCGCCCAACAATCGATATAGATAATAAATAAGAATTATCGTAAAACTTTATTTATTACCCTAACAGGTCAAGCAGTTCATAGCAGCAGAAAAGTAAAGATAATTGTTTGAGGACAGTCACAGACCAAATTATCCTCCCAAAAACCATAGAATTGTATTGAACCTAACTATTACAAAGTTCTTCTCTTTATTCCTTCTGTACGCGACCATCGGCCTTACCTCTATCGTCACTCAAGTCAAACCCCTGTAAATAATAAGATTGAAATTGGTGAGCTTCTCTAAGCTCAGTGAGAGACCTCGGGTTCCTTAGAAAAATTTCCTCCGTAAGTCTTTAAAGAACAGGCCGAATAAGCGAGTAAAGAGTTCATGCATATATCTATATAACAGCGGAATTATAGGCATGCATGGTAAGCAAGTTAAACAAGTCAAGCAAGTCGAGCATGTTAAGCAAGTCAGGTAGTATAGTCAAGCATATAGCGAATACTAAAGTAGGTATGGCAGTACAGAGACAACATTCATATGTAGCACATCGAGCTACTAGACTCCTAGTGAGCAGATCGCGCAGTCTAGCTTTCTCATAATAAAGCTAAGTTAGGACATATTCACATTTCACTTGTTCGTGTTGGATGGTTTGCAAAGCACATCCCCCCCCCCCCCCCCCCCCCCCCGCGGTGGAATACGTATTGGTATAACCTGGTATGCTCGACTGTGGGGGTTTTGGATCCTTGGCCTTTTTGCAATTCGGGTCAAAACGGGTGTTCCTCTCATATAGAAGGAGTGTCGACTAACTGCGACACGACGGCGAAGCCTACCTATCAGACAAGCTGCTACTATCTAGTCAAGCAGGAGGACTCGATACCCAAGTCTTATCTGGTAGGTCCTACGACCTATTTCACGCTAAGGTGATCATAGCAACCCTAACATGCTTCATATATTTCTGGAGTCAATCATGCAATCCTAAATGTCATTTATTCTGGGACTGGCCTAGTCCTTTCTTGGCCGGTGCATGATGCATGTATGTGTTCATGGGCATACATCTTTGGAGGCAATTACGCAATCTTAGATGACATGTAGCTTACCTTGAGAAGGCACCACCCTTCATGGCTAGTATATCATGCTTTCATATATAGATGCATCTATTCGCAAATATCCAAATGTTCCTGGAAACTCAAGTTCATTCAAGTCAAGTCAAGTATGGCATAACATAATCAATCATGGCATTATCATGTTAAGCAAGCACGTAGCACGTATACATACTTAGCAATAAGTTGGATTTAAAATAGGCAAATGGTAAGGTGTGGGAAACCTTGTCAAGAAAGCAAGTACATTTAGTTACACATAATTACTATGTAGATAGTTCAATTAAATCGTATGAAAATAGAGAGTAATCTCACACCTTTCGTAACTGTGAGTACGACGACGGTTAACTAGATCGATTTGCGGTCAAAGGTCAACTGCTACAAAGCGAGCGTCCAACATAAGATACTATGTTTTAACTGTCTTAAAGTCAACTAAGTTTGAGTTTGACTTTTGGTCAACTAGATTTTACTTAGACTTTAAGTCAACTAAGTTTGAGGTCAAGTTCAAAGGTTACTTTTGACTAGTAAGGTCAAGTTTTAATAATAAGGTCAAGATTCAAATGAGGTCAATTTGAAATAAGGTCAAGTTTTAAGTACTAATTCCTAAACACTTTTGGTCACTTTCGAAATTAATGTAAGCTTTTGGTTACTTTCATAATTAGGTAAACTTTTGGGCTAAAACCCAATTTCTAAAAAATAAGGCAAATTTCGGATCTGGGCTGTGTCCGAGTTTTTGTGCAACTCGCACGGGTTCTCATTTTTGGGAATTTCGTGTTCTTCAAGCTTCAGGT